>QAXH01000677.1:0-17683 GCA_004335635.1 Chloromonas sp. AAM2 | reverse complement strand
TGAGACCATGGGACGACAGACCAGGGTGTTGATGTATGTAGCAAGTCATATGTGGATGCTAGCATTTGCGTCATAAATTCTTCAGCTTTAGGAGGAGGTTAGCAGGTTAGGAGATTAGGAGGTTAGGAGGTTCAATATCAGCTCTGCAAGCATGTAAGATAACATCAGAGGGGTGAATTCTTCTGTGGCCCAGTTTGACACACAGTGGTGAATGGGGGCTTGAACCGGAGTCATAAACCCTTTAAAACCCAATCATAAAGTTAGGGTGGACGCTTCAACCATATGCAGATTGCATCAGGGTGACGACTGACCATGTTCTGCAAATACACAAACACAAACGTTTCGAAACGGTACATGGATGACAGAAGTTGTGTTAGCTTGTCAACGCTCAACCACGTGTGCACATGAAACATGTGCAGAGTGCCTCACGGAACCTGCCTAACTGGATGGTGGCTGAGCGGGCCGTCATGTCCGCCCTCGCACCCCATGCACCCGCACAGCATAGGAACACACCCAAACCAACCGCTGCTTACACTACTGCCAAACTAGCACAGGCCCGGCAGCCGCAGCAGGAGCACCAGCAACAAGAGCAGAAGGAGCAGGAGCACCAGCAACAAGAGCAGCAGCAAAAGCAGCAGCAACAGGAGGAGCAGCAGCAACAGGAGCAGCAGCAGCAGCAGCAGCAGCAACAGCCAGATTCTAGCCTTGAGTCTACGCTGGCAGTTGAATCTGATAAGGCAGATGGTGTCGAACCGGCTGCTAAGCGGCCACGCATTGAGGAGGGTGCAAGCACTGGGGCTGACATGGAATGCACGCCGGCCAATGGTGCTGGAGAGAGAAAGGCGGCAGATGCTGCCGCCGTGCCAGGTACTGATATGTTCTGATGGTCCCTGAATTCGAGATTGAGTGACAGAGGGAGCAGGCGGCATACAACAGTGTAGTGCCGCAGGCGCATATGTGGCTTTCTTGTCATGCCAAGAGGTCCAGGCACTGTTTTTCCTAGCATCATTCATCGTTCTCTGTCATTAAACGGAAGGAATACGTTATGACAACAAGCATTTGAATACACAAGCCCCAGAGGCACACGTGCCTTGCTTTTACCACTGCATTGAAACCCCAAGCCCCAGAGGCACACATGCCTTGCTTTTACCACTGCATGTCACTTCACAACCTATTGACTTTTGCGCCACAGCTTGCTCATTTGCAGTCATCACGAAGTCTGGGCCAGCACAAGCATGACTACTGAACCACATTTCTGCCTTCAATTGACGCTTCCTCGATACCTGCTGTGCTCGTTCTTCCCTTGCAGTTGCAGCTGCAACCGCCTCCCAGGCTCCAGCCACGTGGCCCGCCTGGTTAACTGAGCGGTTGGCAGCGGAGGCCATCGGGCGCGTCCCACGCACGCTGCGTCTGATGTACTTGCATGCGTGGCAGAGCCGCATGTGGAACCTGGCAGCGAGCCACAGAGTCAAGGTGCGACTAGGCAAGGGTAGTTGCATGGTATCGCTCGGTGCATGAGGGCATTGTTTGCTTCATACAGTTTTGAGCTGTGTGTCGGAGTGTCGCAAATGCAGCGCCACAGCTGGATGTCAGCGTCAGGAGGAAGGAGAGACGCCTGCACCGGGTGCCTGGAGTGGTGCTGTATAACCCAATAGACAGTGGCAATAGTCAGGCTAGAGAAACGAAATGCTATCTTCCGATTCATGCTTGCTGCCCTGCACAGGTGTATGGTGCTGACCGTGTGGTGGCAGGAGATCTGGTCATGCCCCGCACACGCACAGAGCCCACTGCAAGCAGCACGACAACAGCCGGCACAGGTACGTCTTGGGAATGGATCAATCTGTAACAGTCACAGCAGAGTCGTGCTTGACATACTGTTCATGAGATTGCCATGCATTGTGACGCGAACAGCTGCTGAGTGTATGGGATGCATAAGGCTGTTTTCATGGGAACAACCGCAAGTACGAGTTTTGAGTTTTGCCAAAATAACAAGAAATTGCAGTTTGCCAAAGAAAGCAAGCAATTGCTTGTGAACGTATGTGCAGGCGCAGACATGAGCGGTGCTGCGCTACTGGAGCTGGCGGGGGTGGGCAATGCGGGCGGGGGCGATGACGAGACGGGAGCGGCAGTAGCGGGGGCTGAGGCGGGCCCTGATGCGGCTGGTGTCTCCGACCCGCAGCAGGCGGTGGCTAATGAGGGCGGCAGCAGGGCGACGCGCTTGGAACAGGTCGGTGAGGATTCGCTTCAATGTTCTGGTAATCGTAGTAATGAGGATTTGCTTGAACAACTGACGACAACTATTGAACTGCCATGGCAACTATTGAAATCAAATATTGACTGGTTCTCCACAATCAGTGAAAGGAGCTTTGCCATGGAGGCGGGCCGTGCACTGTCGATCTGCCTGGCTTTAGTTTCTCGGTTTCATATTGTTTCTGCCAGTACTTCCCATTCCAAAGTTTTCCCAGAGTCGTCTTTGCCTTTCACACCTTAAGGTGTTTGTACCTGGCATGTGCTGAAGGTCCTGCCTGTCAACCACAACAAAACACAGAAAGGCCTTGGTCGTTCACACTCCGAAGATGGATGATGACTTCAGCTGCTTACTTTTGTTCCACTATCCATAGCGTTGGTATGGTGAAGACAATGGTCGCCATATCAACATCTAGCGCAGTTTTTCCACTGTGTTTGACATGGGCCACTCAATGTACTTGCCTTTCGGTACTGGAGCTCACTCAGTGACTGGCCACATTTTCCCACCATTCCTGCCGCCACGCCATGCTTGACGCTCCCTCACAGGTCCTGCCTGTCACCCACAACAATATAGCCCAACACTCACACTCCAAAGACAGATTTATTGACAGTCAATTCCTTGCCCAGGTGCATGTGGTGAGTGAGGCAGAGGCCCAGTCCGGGGCCTTCTCGATAGAGGATGTCGTGCTGCCCCTGCCCGGGGCTAGAGTGACCTACCCGCGACACGACACGGCCCGGCTGTACAAGCAACTGTGTGCGGCAGATGGAGTGACCATCACTCTGCCGGGAGAAACGGACGAGGCACTGACAGTTGATAATCAAAGGACAGAGGCGGCTGGTGAGTTTGCGTTTTTGTTAAGATGCTGTGGTTGGACGTTGCGGTACACATGCTAGAGATGACTTCCTGGTACGATTTGCAGCACCCGCCTTTTCCCGTTCTTGTCACACCGTCACTCTTCTGGTTGACGCCACTTTGCATCGGCTGCTGCTTTGGTAGTCTGCACAGTGGCTGCTCCTTGGAGCCCACATGCACTGTGTGCAACGTTCCATTGGTTCATGCGCCCACATATTTAAACTTGACCCTTTCAATGCTTTCCATGCATGTTGCAGGTGCCACACAGACCGATCGTGACACAATCATGGAAGACGCAGCTGCAGGCAAGGCGGTCGCAAACGGGATGGGGAAAGCGGCCGTACCGGGGAAGCGGCCGGCCTGGGCCGCCCCGTTCGCGTTCAGTGCGTTAACCGGGGACTATCGGCGGCTGGTGCTGCGACCACGCAACTTCACGTTCAGGTTGGGGCAAGGCTTTGTGTTCATGTGTTTTGCGAGGACTGCTGTAGCAAATAGCTCTTGCTGCCTTACTTAGCTACCTGAGGTAACTAAGGCCTTTCCAAACTATCCATTTCTGATCCCGTTTTGATCGTCAACTTGCCTCAGCTAGCATTATTGCATCATGGTAGGTTTTGCAGGGCCTTTGTAGCGATTGCTGTTGGCATAACACGCTTCCGTATCAGTTGAAGATTTCCGATGTCTTCAGACGCGTTGTCCAGCGCGTTTCAGGTGCTTGCCTTGTGCCTCTATTACATGCAGGTTACTGCGCAGCGGCCACATCAATGACGACTCCCTCATCCTGACAGGCTGGGAGCTGTTACAGCAACAGCAGCAGCCCCTGCCACCCCCACCACCACTGCCACCAACTCCTCCAACCGCAAGCGCCCCAGTAGCCTTGGACAACCAGGAGACCAACGGCCACCAACTGAACCCAGATGGCCATGAAAACGTCGCAATGAGCGCGTCAGATGCAGTGCCCAATAACCCTCGTGTGCATGTGGGTGGTCCTGGCGGACCGTTGCTGTCTGTGCTGCTTGATTTCATGCTGCCGTCGAGCGCGTATGCGACCATGTTGATCAGGGAGGTCACGAGGCAAGGCACATCGAGGGCATATCAGGCGGGCTTGACCCATGCAGCTCAGGCGGCACAGGATAAGGCAGGGCTGTAGGCACGTATGACGCTTACAAACAGTGATGCCAGGGCAGAACGAGTGCTGGCTCAGGAGGCTGTGAATGTCTTGCGCAGCATGATTGAATTCTGCACGTAGTAGCGTTTGGCATTTACGAACTTGGTGTCAATCGCACATGCTTTGTAAAACATTGCCAGAACCGTCTGTTTCCTGGTTGTGAAGTGGAGATCGTTGAGCATGACTGGCCTTGAATGAGTACAGGTAAGAGGTATAGTTTGTCAGCTGCAGCACACCCGGTCCCTAGTCGACATTGGACTTGCTAAACCCACTATCCCTTTCTTCCACAGCATTGCGATGCCTATTGAATGGTGTCAAACAGCAGTTTGAAAAGCCAATATTCATCTTTACGACACAGAGACTGCGGTATCTGCTCCCGTGACACCACGTTTTATGTGGCACAGCAAGTGGCTGCTGCCTCACCTGCTGCACTGGCCAGTCACCTGACATCGTGTAATGATGAAAAATGATGTGGAATGGCCTGGCGTCATGTGCTGATTGCAGCTCACTCGTTTACTTGATTTGATGCCCACTGCCATGGCATGGCTGTCCCCTGGGCCGGTTGACAGTAAAAGATCTAAGGGACACTGGTCACTGCTTAACTTCACTTTACATTGGTCTGTTTGGTCTGCAAAGCCGCAGTATGCAAAACGCCAATAATACTTTTTTTTGCAATGATCTGCATGTGACTCTGCTGCTGTCCTCTCACATAACACCATCCAGGGTGCGCTGAATCATGTAGCATCACTTCTGTGATCACACTTGACTCCATGTCGGACTCTACTTCCCATCCCTGGGTGGCATGATCAGTCCATCTATCTCTCGATTACCCGTACATAACACTGTCCAGAACTCTTGTAGCAACCGATCTAAAACCATCTCACTCGCGCACGATTCTGTCTCCGGTTAGCACGAAATCACCACTCTGGCAGCAGGTCTTGACCGGGGGCGGCTGCGGGCCGAGCGCGCTTCCACGCAGCGCCGGTTATCGGACACCCGGCCAGCCACGTGCGCTTGTGCTGCAGCAGGGACGGGTGCAGGGGCGCCTGAAGCAGGGCCCAGGGGAGAGGGGCAGCTCAGTTTGCAGTTGCATGTAGAGAGAGAGGACACACATCTAGAAAGCAGAGGTATGACTTCAGCCAATGTTGTCTGAGAGCACGTCGCGGTTCATCCTACCTGCCTGCGCATGTACGAGCTATAGCCAGTCAGTCCCCCATCAGCTGACCATCAGCTGACGTTCCGCATCCATCAGTGGCCAGCCCGTTTCTCCTTCACCCTCGCAGTCAGTTAGTTGACCCAATTACCTGCAACACACTATCTTCCAGTTGACATGTGGCCCCGCTCCCGTCCGCCGCCTCTATTGACCACGCGGCTGTGGCGGGGCGCAGGCGCAGGCCCGACACCATGTCAAGCAACGGCAACTGCTCCACCGCAGCAGCAGCGGCCACCTGAAACATAAGACAAATGAGTGTGTTACATCAGTGGCGCTGTCATGTAGGTATTGCATGGGTGTAATCAGTAGGATAACAATGGAGGGGCACATGCATGCCCAGGCCTGATACAGTGTGACCGGGGGTGGCATGTAGCTATTGAACAGTAATCTATTACCGTGGCATGCAGGGACGGCGACTCTTTATCTTTGCAGCGGCGGCAACCAGAGGCATAAGACAAACGAGCGTATGAGTGAGTAGTTTATGGGTTGTTATGTAGGTATTGAATGTCATCAACAAGATCTCAGTCCAAAGCCTAATTCCAGGCCTCTGAGCGGCTTGCAGCAGCAGCAACCTGAAACGAGGTCAAGGACCCCCAGCAATGACCTGTATCAGTTCCACACACCTACCGCCCTCATGTCTTCCTGCACGGTGACTGTGGATCATGCACTGCTGGTCAGCTGACAACTGCCTATTCCAAAACAGACCATCGTACCTTGCTGCGGTGTTTGACCAGTGAGCAGTCGCTTGCCGGGTCGGAGGCGCCCAGGGCCAGAGCCCGCTGGGCCCGCCACCGCCTGCGCAGCGCATGGGGTGCCGACGGGACGTGGGCGGAGCCTTTCCCCGCAGACCCACCACTCGCCCCGCCGTCCTGCACAGACATGGTGATACTTAGTAATGGTGGTCAACAAGAAATAATGAAATAATGCATAAAACAATATAAAAGGAACATGGGCGCAACTGTCATTTGTAGCCGCGCCACCAGCAACTCCATCAGAGTCAGTGTCGATGATTGTGAAAATGTGCTCATGATGGCAAATGATGCATGATGCTGGCGGTGAAGCATGGGCCAGGTGAGAGACCTCTGATCGGGCCTGGTGGGTCATTATTGAGACACGTGAAAAGGGAAACGTAAACTTAAGGCCATGTCCTGGTTAACCAGATACCATTAGTCATGACAGTGTGATGACCCCTGCCACAGACCTAGCCGAGCAAAGCGTCAATGCATTTTGTTGGTGGGGATTGAGACAAGCCACATCCAACAGCCAGGGCCTGCTGCACATGCACACTGCGCACATGCACACTGCGCACATGCACATGCACACTGCTGCACATGCAAGTCACTCTTGTCACTGTACATGTCAGAATCACTGCCAAGCACCACAGACGTGCCAGCCCAGGGTCAGCCCAGGCATGCCAAACAGAACACCTCAGATGGCCACAGCCTCATCATCTTGTGGCTATGTAGCACGTGTTGTAGATGATCACAGCCTACCATCGCGTGGCTGTTTCACGCCCACGTGCCCCACCTGTACGTCAGTTGGCTGTTGTGGGAGGGTCATGGGCGTAGGCTCCATGAGCGCGGTGCCGGGCGTGACCAGGGCCCTCAGGATGTCAACTGTGGCAGTGGAGCCCGGAGCCACACCCTGCACACATACTGACAGTGTGTGTTTGGTGTGTATAGATGAATATCCCAGACTAATCTCACATGCACGCCGAGCGCACGTGGGACACATGAAAAGCACATGGGCATAGGAAAGCACGTGGGCACATGACTGGCTGAGCTGGCTAGATTTCCAGCAAGCGTGAGCTGGAATGTCAATGGTCCACTGCCCTTGTGTTATCTCACGAGTTCCGGCACCTGTTCCATGTTGTGCTATGTTATTGTTGTGCCGGTTCCTCCATCAGTGTGAAACTTCCGTTGCGTCGCAAGGTGTTCAGTGTACAGCTAAGCCTGTCACCTGCACAGGTGGCGCCCCGAGTCGTTGGCGCGAGAGCATGAGCAGCGGTGCGTGCGCGTCGGGGGGCAGGGCGGGCCCGCGGAACCGGTGCCATGCACTCAGCATGCGTGCGCCTGTGGCCACACCGCCAGTGTCCCCGCAAGGCCAACCGGGCGGCTGGGGGGCCAGGAGCAGACCCAACTCACGCGCCCTGATCAACAACACACAAAGCAAACTGGTATGAAAACAGCAGAAAGGGACTGAACTAAAGCAGGTATTCCGATGGCGCATGTTTTCCAGTGGCGCATGTGTTTTCCAATGTCTCGGTTTCCAATGTCAACTTTCCAATGTCATCACACAATCGCTCCTGGGTTGGATCATGATAAGCCATGTAATGATGATGATAATGACACAATCGCTCCTGTCTGAAAGCTTCTGCTTGACAGGTGCACGTCCTATTTTCCTGCCACCTCGACCCCTTTTCTATCCTCAAAATCAGCCTTCGCAGAAACCACAGCCATCTCTCCCTCACCTAGCCAGCCGCTGTCTAGGTGCACGAGCAAGGCAGCCGCCGGTACAGTTCAGGAAAACTTTTGTCACTGCTTGCAGCTATCCAAGAACCCCCCTGTCCAAACGCTCTCCAACTAACTATCGCTTGCTCGCCCTTGGCTGCTACACCAAACCGCTTCTTTTCTGACAATCCATCCCTGCAAACCCCCATTTACCCCTCACCTGGCCAGCAGCTGCCTGGGTGTGAGCAGTGCGGCTGCCAGTACAGGCGGAGATGAGAACAGCGGCTGTAGGTGCGCGTGTGCGGACAGGAGAGTGCACCGGCCGCCATGCAACTGTAACCGACACGGGTACAACCGCCGCAGGGTAACCGTCAAATCCCTGCATGCAGCATGCATGGTGTTGGAACAGACGTTGTTGACAGAATGGGACCAGGTGCCTGCACAGCTTGATTGATATGTAACATCAGGGAAGCCGTCAAAGGACACGGGACGGGTTGTGTACCGCCCTGACCTACCCTGAGCAAGAAAGTACAAGAAAGGCATGAACAAAGGCAGTAAAACGCCCAAAGGCAGAAACGAACAAGGCAGAAAGGACGGCATGCTTGAAAGGCATTTGGAGGCAGTAGGTAGCCTTTGGAGCCAGCTGAGTCCAGTCAGTGTTCGGGCAGCTGCGGCGCTTGCTTTACAGCATACAGCATGCATGGGGCCAGGCCTTTATACATCATACAGTGTGTAAAGACACTGTTAACATCAGTGTGGTGCGGGCAGGCACTGGGCAAGCCTGACAGCTGTTTAGTTTAGCAATGTGTTCCGAGGTGCTGGCGATCGAAGTAGCTACGGTTTGCAGCATACCTGTACACGGGACTAGACGGATCACACAATCCACGAAAGCAGCACATAACAAGGACAGTTTAGAAGCAGCTACTGCCACAATGATGGCATAGCATGCAGACACCGGTGGGGCATCTTGACGTATGTCACCAGAAATGCTGCGCTCAGCCTGTACACAACCTTTAGGTGTGCATCCAGAACCACAGGGATGCTAGCCTAACACAGGAAGCAGACGAGCTTTCTTGGCTTAACGATTGTCAGGCGCGTAATTCTTGGACAAATATCGTGTCTAGCTGCAGTTCCGTGGGTTGAACCATGAAAAGCCATGTAATGATGATGATGATGATGACGATGATGATGATGACAGGCAGCAGTGCGCCAGGCAGCACGTGTTGCTCTTAAACACATGATGCTGGCCTTCTGTTCACACTTAGAGATGCTGTGCGGAAGTTGTGTTCAAACATTAGGTTTGAGCTCACCTGGGTGTGGGTTGGGCTGCTTGGCCGAGGAGAGTGGGGTCTGGCTTGGGGCTGCTCAGCGACAGCAGACCCTGCGACGGAAACGGACATCGCATGAGAGTGAGGCTTCTTGCCCTGCCGCCCTGAACCTTTGTTCCCTCAGCGTTGTTGAGTGAGAAGCCCAAGCCTTAAGATTAGTATGCTCATCCCTGGTCCCTCTGGATTTAGACAGAGCTCAGCCATGACACCATGACACCACGCCCCATGCTGCAGTCAACCCATCATTTGAGTAATGGGCTCTCCTGCTGTATGAGCCCATAGCAGACGTTTTGCGTTGGATGCGCTCCTCTCCTGCACCTCTTTCGCATCAGAGGTTGCCGCCATCATGGATGCTTACATGCCATGGTGGCAATGATGCACGTCATGGCCAGCCTCCCTGGCTCACCTCTATAGGGTTCAAGACCTGCTTCATCTTGACGAATATCTCATGGCGCGCCTGTGCAGCCTCCTGCATGTGCGCACACACCAGAGCACATGTACACCTCAAAGCGCACGTACTCATGAAAGCACGTTAGTGCATACAAGCGGCACTAGTAACTGCACCACCATGGAACCTGCGGTCTGTTGTGCTATGTGTGTGAGAACTTGGATGTCTGCCCTTGCGGCATGTTGTGTTCAAGTCTCTAGGTTAGGGATAGGTTGGTAGCATGTAGCAATGGACATTCATAATTCTGTGCTTTGCACTTAAGCTGAGCTCATGCTTATGATCCTCACCGTGCAGTGCATGCAGTTGCAGCACTGAGTGGTGCGACGTTTTGACGGGCCAGTTCTGCAGCTGCAAGTAAAGCATGAATTTACCTGTACGGCCTGTGTACCCGCACCTCGCTTGTGTCTTCCCCCGCGTCCGTTGCCAGCGCCGGCATCCTGTTGCGAATGGAGTTCCACATGATGATGGTGTACCTCAGGTTGTTGATCACCCGCCGGTCCATGAGCAGGCGAATGCAGGGCAGCGCCACGGCGGCCTCAGCAGCACTGAGGGGCCCACCTGCCTCATGAGATTCCTGTAAGAGAACATGTGCATGTGTGTGCATGGGTATGTGCATGTGTGTGCATGGGTATGTGCACGTGCATGGGCGTGCGTGTGTAAAACAGAGAGAGAGAGAGAGAGAGAGAGAGGTTCTGCATTGTACTTTTTCCTGGGATGTTGAGAGAAAACCTAAAGAGAGATACGACACATGCCTCTTGCTCTCTGGCTTTCTTGCTTTGCTGCTGACATTGATGCTAGAGGTCACAGGCGACCAAACTCACAACATTCCCACACACCTGCCAGTACGCCCATGCCGCCCCTGAGCCCTCCTCCTCCACCACTCCCATGGCGGTGTGCGCTAGGGATTGATCTGCAGCGCCAGCGAGCACATGACAATGAACAGCAACAGCAGAAAGCTCTTCCAAAGAGTCCGTTGCCGGTTGTACTAAGCCGCTCCTATAACCAACTGCCAACATACTGATGCAACTTTGGAGTTTTGTATGGCATTCCACTTTCACTTCCGGCCCTAAACCAGTCTCAGGTGTATTTCATAGCATACTCCGTGATGTGTTCTGAGAATGAACCACGTGCAGTAACGCACACTACAACTACGCTTAAGTAATGATCCCGAGACCAAGGTATGAGCAATGTCGATGTCACATTTCGGCCACAAGAAAGCCCATCAACATGCATACACTACACTATGCACAGACTGTGTGACACCCATCTCGCACACCTGTGACACCGGGTGTGGATGCATGTGGTGCGCGTGCATGCGCCATCTGGGGCAGGCGTGCATGCGCCTCCGACCAGCAGCGCAGCGAGGACAGCATGAGCTGAACGTAGTCACCAAACCAGGTCAACCAGGGCTGCGCAGCAATACCACACAGTCTCATCATAGGAACGGTCACGTCAACTATGAAAAGTAGCCACACTTGGTGCAACGGCTTTGTATGACAAGCAGGTTGGACAAATCCTTGCAGGATTTACTTTGCTCAAGTATCTATGCATGATCTTTTCTGTGCGTCTGCCATGCGGGTCAACTGCAAGTACATCACTGGTGATCGCTATGAATTACACCAAGCTGTGATTTAAAAACTTGCCGAATGCAAACTTATGATTGCTGACTGCCCCCTCCATGGATGACACATCAGCATGAGTGAAAGTCAAATGCTTGGCACGCCGTGCCCTTTGTATTGCAATGGCCGCCTCTGTCCTCTGCTTGCTCTGTCCTCTGCTTGCACCCAGTGATAGGGACGGTACTACCACCGCACTCACTAACATCTTTGACAAGGATACTGCCCCATCACCACCATCACCAGGATGCAAACCCTTTTTTTTGCACGGTTCGCCATGTTATCACCAATGCCTACCTTCACGTTAGCAATCTCCTCGGCGATGACTGACTTGACCTGGTTGCCTGAGCTGTCAGGGTGCATCTGGACACACGTGCTCACCATCTGTGGACACGTGCAACGCAAGGACAAGAAACGGCATGTGGTTGAAATCACCTCCCCCAGTGATTGGTTGTGACCGCTTGAAGACTCAGCAATCACTGCTCAGAATACCCCCTGGTCATTCGCCCGCTGGGTTTAGCCACTCTGTAATTCGTAAAATTTATCACGAACATCCCTCTTTCCCCCAGTATCCCACTACTCTCTGGCTCACCCGCTGACTTGCTCAAGGCAACGCAAGCAATCATCACTCCCCAGACACATTGAGGACATTTAGCGGACTTCACCCTATCTAAGCACTCAAGCAACCAACCATGCTCCCGACCACTGCCCATACCCCACCCACGCAACCGTGGATTGGCCCAGTCCATCCGTACATGTGCCCCACACCATGCACATGTGCCTGCCAGTGCGCACCCTCTCCCTGACCCGCTGACTAAACTGCTGACACTCCAAACCAGACCCAGCCCACACCCCATGTCCCCACGTACACATGACCTCATGACCCCATGACCTCACGCACACATGACCCCATGACCCCATGTCCCCACGCACACATGACCCCATGACCCCATGCACACATGACCCCATGACCCCACGCGCTCTTCATCACTCCCGACACACGCACATGGTGCAGCATGGCCAGCAGTTGGCGCGTGACTATGTCCGCGGTGATGCTGGCCGGCACCGCCCCCGGCATGAGGCGCAAGACAGAGAGCTTCACTCGGTCGTACATGTTGCTGTACACGGGCCGAGGGTGGGAGTCCTGAGCAGTCAGAGCAGACAGGATGGGGCAAGAGTTGCTGCACGTATGTTCTTGGTTTCCTGACTTTACTCATGCTCAGCTGACTGTAGGAGCCTGGTCTGGTCAACAGGCCGGGAGTGGGAGTTGTGAGACGGGCGCAGGAAATCGAAAGCAAAGGCGTGGACGTGGCGGTAGTACGTTCCAAGGCAGACCGATAGACAGCTGTGATGTTGATGCATCAAGCAATTCATGCAGTACATGGCGTCAATGGAATCAACTTCATGCCTGTGCATCATGTCATGCATGTTTTGTGTTCTATATGCATGATCCGTGCGTACCATGTGACTCATGTCAACACCTCGTGATGCACCATGCACCCTACATGCATGATGCATGATCCATGCACCATGTCATGCATGCACGCTCACCTCATGATGCACCATGTCATCCACTAGGCTGAGAGACCTGAAAGTAGGCCACCATCCCACATGGCCCCTTGCCACCGCCTTCGCCCGGTTCGCCATGCACCATGCAGGCAAACCCTCCAGCGTACACCATGCCATGCGGGCTGCCTCTAGACGCGCATGGGCCTCCCATGCACGGTCAGGCATGGGCTCATGGGGAGGGGTGGAGTGGCCAGGGGTGTGTGAGGCAGGGGGGTCATATATAGTGGCATGGGATGCACCCATGTGTATGTCCATCAGAGGCAGCACCTGCATGCAAATCAAATGCGTCAAATGTAATCAGTTAAGCAGCAATCACAAAGCTTTACCGTGCCGCAAGGTCGTGTTCGCATATAGATCATTTCCAGTTATGACATTCATGTTTTCAGAATGATTGAGCGACAGCCCAAGCGCAAAAGCTGAAATATGCTCAAGAGGATGAATGCTCAAGAGGATGAATGCTCAAGAGGATGAATGCTCAAGAGGATGAATGCTCAAGAGGATGAATGCTCAAGAGGATGAATGCTCAAGAGGATGTTGTGTGACCAACATGCAGTCGCAAGTCGCATAATCTGCAACAATAGTACATAGTACAATAGTACATAGTCGCATACTCACAATTATAGTACATAGTCATTCATGATTGTACATCGTCCGAATGCACATCTCTTGCACAATCCCATCCAAGGTTCAACATGAGTCATCCCAACCAGGGTTAGAGCCATGCCTACCTGCAATCTACCGCCGCTCGGCTTTCCCTTCTGATCCGTTGACCGCCCATGCTGCCACCCCAAGCCGGCCGGGGAACCGAACAACCCCAGTGCACAGCTTACAGGCGAGAAGACACACGTCAAACCCTGCTGCTGCTGCTGGTACTGCTGCTGTTGGTGTGGTTGGGGTTGTTGGTGTGTGTCAGGGTGCGTGGGTTGCTGGTGTGGCCTTGGGGTGTGGAATGTGTGAGGGGGGTCTAGCAGGAGTGAGAAGTCTTCGGTGTTGAGAGCATGAAGCGTGGACCCTGCCAGCCAGGCAACCTGCAAACGACGATTGAAAATCAAACTCGAGGTGCAAATCATGATGTCTGAATTCAAACGTCAGGTGCACAGCGTTAGAAACCATTTGTTGCATACCTAGCTGCAGCTGGTTATGCCTGCTGCATAGTACAGCTTGCGGCCAGGCCGCATAGATTGTTAATCCCTGCTCACGGCTATCTGAACATGCGGCTCTGTGCAAGATCGGTGCAAGGCAGTAACTACGACAATAAGGCAGCAAACGACAGTATACTTGAGGACAAGACGCAAGTGTCACGCCTCATGACTCAGGTCTGGCATACTTCGCTTCATGAGAGAAGCAGTGGTTCTAGAACCTGATTCACACGACCTAACCCTCCTGTGCAAAGCTGACTGCACTGTCGCAAAGCTGACTGCACTTGACTGCTCTGCAACCTGCACGAGTGGTAGGCATTTGCTTGCTGGGACAGACCCGCAGAGAGTCGCCTGTGAGTCTATAACAAATACTTTGGAGCTGTAAGCCGTTCAGGCACAGGCCACAACCAGCCTAACCTTGGACACCCCAATTTAATGTCACCAACCTTGGCCCCTTCGTTGGACACACACAGCGAGTGAGGTGCACCGTGTGATGGCACGCTGTGCACGTGGTCAGCGTACTCGGGCCACGTGGTATCAGCTGACGCGTTGCTTAGTACGTGCTGCTGCTTGAAAACAAGCAGGTGTGACGTGTGTGTGGCTGCAGTGTGACCTCGCCCGTGGTCGCTCGTCGAATCCAAATCATCGGTTGGTTCACTGATTAACACATACACGCTGGCACCCAGCAGCCCATGCTGTAACTGCACCGCAACAGGCTGTAGGTTAAGGCGGCCTGGCAGCGAAAGCGTGATGTTAATGTTCGCGATGACACTGGCATGCAATGCTTGTTCAGCGGGCAGGCCAGGAATCGTGCTGCATGTCGGGTCGCCCTTCACAGAGCAGATGACGATCCTGCTTGGATCGGACGCACAAAGCATCGCGACGAGAACTGAGCCTGCGCTGGCCGTGACGGCGGTTGCGGCGGTTATTTGTGGCGTCGCGTTGCGGGAAAGCAGGGCGATGCGTGGGCTGCTCTGCCAGTGGAGTTGGCTGGGGTGCCTGGAAGCACGAAGGCAAGGTAAACACACAGTGAGCCACAGCTGCCATGCTAGGTCAGGACCAACCAGGCCAACCAGGTCAGGACCAACTGAACGAGGCTTTGGTGACAAGAGAGGCTGCACTCAAGGTAAAGAGTTAACGGGCCTGCCAAGAGTTTGGCAATGGAATGGAAAAGTGGCTACTGACTCGAGAAACGCAGGGTCTGCTTGTGACCGCCATACCTAAATGCACATGGTGAAGGGCCTGCCAGAGTGTGGGAAAATCAGCTAGTAAGGAGGTCTCGATCAAGGAAGAATGCTAAATACAGCTGCATGCCTGCTTTTGATCTGCATGCCTCTAAGCATACTCCAACGGAATAATAGAAGGAACTTTGAAATAGAGATCATGTGGCTTACCTGCCCAGGGTGGCCCACCAGAAACGTATCCCTGCCTTTGAATCCACCACCGCAGCACAGAGAAGGGACGACCTGAGCCAGTGGCGCATATCAGATCCTAACCCTCGACCACCGGGCACCTGCAGCAGGAAAAGATGCCAACTTGAGATGGGCAACTGACAGAACAGGCAAAAGATGCCAAGTTTAAACGACATTTTGCTCAGGACAGGCATTGCTATGGACGATTTTGCTAACGCCATTGATATCGGAAAACTGGTAGATATCACCAGATAGATGTGGATAGATATGCTGGTTATGAGAACTCACCACAAACAAGTCATCCAGTGTAGGTGGGGGCTGAGGTGCCACAGACAGCGCTGTAGTGGACCAATGCATGCATGCAGGCGGAGCCAGCCACCCGGCATGCACCACATGAAGCGCATGGGTCTCTGAGCCTGAGCCCATGCCTTGGCGGTCAGAGGTGTCGGCTGCTGCAACCGCCATACTGATCAAATCGTCCATTTCCACTGCATGCAGCATGATAGTCAGAGTAACAGCTACGTCACATGCTCATGGGTATCATCATGTGGATACATAGCAGAGCCACCACGTGCTTACATAAGTGTGTCACTCAGACACACATCTGCTGAAATTATCAAATGACGTTCAGGGCTCTGCATGTCTGCATGGCTGCATGGCTGTCATGTCTGCAGTGTGCCCCTGGCAGTATCGCCATGTGTGCCTGAGAGCACAGCTCAGATGTCATCACACCATCAGTTTCATGCCTTCTGAGATCAAACCAATCAACATCAGCCTCTTGGACCAAACCATCAAGTGGCTTCCAGACTTCGTGCACGCATCTGTTACAACATGAACCACGCTATCGAACGTTGATATGATGGGCTCATGTCGGCATGTGTGTTTGCCCCCCCGTGTATACATGTAAGAGCTCTTATGTGTCAATTGTGCCCATGTTTCTGAAACCGCATGTGTCACACCTGCTCACGTGCTCCTGACAGAATAGAGGAGGCATGCCCTGATGCGATGGGCTGGTGTCAGCATGTGCTTGTCCCTAGGTGTGTGTATGTGTCGCAGCCACCGCTGTTGATGCCAGTGATGAGTATTGCGCTGCACCTGCTCACCTGCGGAGGGCATACCCCCTTCATTCACATTGGTAGCTAGCGTGTACCCAAACCACTGATTGGTGCATGGCACATGGGTGATGCCTTGGGAGTCATGGGGCGCTTGACACCACACTGACAGGTGGCCGTTTCCGCTGGCTGTGAGCAGCGCATGCCGGCTGCGAGGAGGGCTCCAGCTGAGGCTGCATAGGGAATCCGATGCACCTGTGGGCGCATGCTCCATGCATGGGCTACGTTTGGGCTGACATGGGCTGATCATCACGTGCATTAAACATGCGCGGTGCAGACAAGGGACCAATGATGTTGGAAGTTGGCAAAGGCATGAATGACAGCCACTCAGGATAACTCACACAACACTTCAAGTGATGAGGGCGTAAAGGGTTATGGTCAGGCTGCAAACGACCAGACCATGCATGGTGGACTCAGGGCCAAATGCCTAGGTGCATTTGCACTCCCAATAATGGGTATGCTGCAGTCACTGGTGTGTTGGCACGAGGGAAGAAATGCGCTTACTGATGTTGGGTTGAAGCTCGCAAAACTCATCCGGACAATGAGGGTCCACAATCGCCACCGTTGCCACGGCTGCATCGCGCGATCCCGCCAATGCAATAAGCCCAGTCGCTTGACACCACGCGGACACGCCAGAGGGCTGCAGAGGCAGGTGGACGTCCGCTAATGTGCACGACTCTGAATCCATCCCGCTACTGGCGTATTTTCCTACATGCGGACAATAAACGCTTTTACGCAGGTGCCATTTTCAAGTTGCGTATGTCAGTGCTTAAAAAGGAACAAGCATTACAGGCCCGGGTTGGCGCTCCACGTCGGATTTGGGGTTACGGTCGTTACTCACTGTTCTCTGGGTGCAAATAGAGTGCTCTTTGCGTACCCATGTAAGGAACACAGGGAGCTGTATGTACAAATTTCACCAGATGACCTTAAAGAACTCCAGTCCAGCTTGCTAGGACTCTGGCAACTTTGTTTCACTGCCTGCTCATGCCAACAAAAATTCAGTCTGTCTGGTGGTGAACGCACACACCCTACCGACACTCCATCAGATCAGCGAACACATATGATAGCTACCACAGCCTCAGCTAGCATGACACGTTGCAGACTACAAGGGCTAAAGGGTTGAGCAAAGAT
>QAXH01000672.1:0-20605 GCA_004335635.1 Chloromonas sp. AAM2 | reverse complement strand
AACCCATACGCTGATCAGACATGCTTTGCACAGAAAACCCATACGCTGATCAGACATGCTTTGCACAGAAAACCCATACGCTGATCAGACATGCTTTGCACAGAAAACCCATACGCTGATCAGACATGCTTTGCACAGAAAACCCATACGCTGATCAGACATGCTTTGCACAGAAAACCCATACGCTGATCAACATCAGAACCCGATGCCATGCTGCAACAACACCATGCTGCAACAACACCATGCTGCATTGCCATGTAAGTTTGGCACCTGCTATGTTTATGTGTGCCAGTACGCAAACAGCGACATGCCATATCTCAGCCATCATCCAAATTGACCGACAATCATGACATTGGCGTGCAATAATGATGGGAGACATGATCGCAACTGACGCCAACTGAAGCGACACAGTTGACGGTTGGCATGAGCTCACCTTCCCCTTCTCCTCCAGCGCCAGCAGTCGAGCAAAGGCTGCCTCCGACTCCCGCACGAGGCCCGCCTCCTTGCGCGCCTGAAGGCATGTGACAAAGAAGCGCTGAAGGTAAGGCCTTGGTCCAGCACATATTATTCCCCACATGCGTAACACCATTGTTGGAGATAAGAAATTCCGCGTTCCGTCTTGTTCCTGTAACCCCCAGGCCGATCTGAACGATTAAGAGGTCGACAGAAGGCTACCATTCAGTGTATTGCTGCTGGGTTGGTTCGGCTGGCCATGGGCGTCACAAAGGCAACCTTTGCAGCCGAGAATCAGCGTGAGAATGTGCACAACATCTACTAAGGCCTATCACATCGCATCATACATGTTGTAAGCTATCCAATGAGCTGCTTTGCGCTTCGATTGGTGGCTGGGTTGGCAAGTTATGGGCCGGGGAGCGTGCTGGGCGACGGTAGCGTTGTGGCTGCATCGATTTCCAGAATGCAGCAAACTGCAGATTTAACTGACGATCTCTTGTTTCCGGAAAGCTTAGTCTCATTCTGGAGTTCATTGCAGCCGCTTCGCAATGGATTTTACAGTGAGGGGTGTCTACAAACCCCTCATGTTACCCATGTGATAATTTTCAGGCCAGGTACAACATGCGGGTGCTGTCACAACTTCATTTTCCTGGCAGTCTGGCTACTACAACCCCTGCCTCCATTCCTGATGGCCTGTACACGTCAGTGCAGTGCACAGACATGCCATTGCCTGAAACCTCGCACCAAGGTCCTCCCACAGCCCACATGTGCCTGCCACATGTGCCTCGTGCCTACCCCCATGCATGCCGTGACGTGTCCTACCTGAGCCATGTTGAACCATGCCTCCTTCAGGTCTGGTTTGAGCTCCACCGCGCGCTCGTACGCGCGCACACCCTCATGCAACTCACCCTGACTGGTGCTGCAGGAACAACAACAATAAAACCCCTTAGTACCAAATGTGTGCTGCGCACAGCAGGTTGACGTATCATGTGTTTCACATGCACCGCACTGCATGTCCTATTGTTGCCAGAAACCTAGTGCCTATACGGCTCAGAACGTACTGCTAGAAACGCCGCATCAGCTGAACAAGAGGGTTTCTTCCTCTTTGATACCTCTGCCAATCACAGCAACTGAACATGTCTGCTGCACACAACAACAAGTTAGTCTTCCCAAATCGAGTTCATGTCTTCATGAGCACCAAAGAAACCGTTCATTGTGAGTATCGGACAACGCTGACAGCCAGGCTTTCAGGCAAGCAGGTCCTAACTCGCACCTTGACAGTCCTAGCAGGTTCCACGCCTGGTGGTTGGTTGCGTCCAGCTTGACCGCCTGCTTGAGCTCCTGTGTGGCTCTGCGGTAGTCCCGGGACTTCTGGTGGATCAGGCCCTTCTCCACATAGCACTCAGCACGGGACATGCCGGTGTCCTGGCGACAACAACAGGGCCAGGAAAACACGTGTCGAGATTTGACGAAGCACTCTGCCATAGGAGATACTGTGATGTGAGGCTTTGCAAGACGCTTAACATCAGGCTATCCGTACAAGGAATTGGCAGCAATTCGTTCGTCAGTCATGAGGGATTAGCATATTGCCACTATTGATCACTTACACACTGACCATTACAGTTGATGCAGATTGTGTTTTTCAGATACAGATTTTATACAGATACAGTTGCAATGCTTTTGCAATCATGTGTGGCATCCAGGCCTCTGGAAGAATACTGACACAGTCTATTCCCCCCTCATGCTTCTGCACCTGCCCCACGCACCTCTCCCCGCATGGGCAGCAGGTCTATCGCCTTCTGCAGGTCCACCAGGGCCTCCTGCACCTGCCCCACGCACCTCTCCCCACATGGGCAGCAGGTCTATCGCCTTCTGCAGGTCCACCAGGGCCTCCTGCACCTGCCCCAGAGCACTGCGCGCCTGGCCCCGACGCTTCCACGTGTCGGCGTAACGGGGCTCGATCTCAATTGCAGCACTGAAGTCCTCAATAGCACCTGATCAAGTACACACAGCACAAAGCATACTGCAGCACATGCATCAACAAGCATCGATTGCATATGCACAAGCTAGCAACAGTGAACAGGCAGCACCAGTATACTCAGCGCAAAGTATCAGTAGTCAAGCGCAAGGAGTGCACAAGCGTACTTGTGCGTGCCCAAGTGCGTGCAAGCATCAACAATGAGACCTAATGCACGTGCCCATCATTCCACCAGGACATCAGCACCAGTGATGTTTTCTTGTGTGACATCGGCCATACACTGAAAGCAACATCTACTGTGGCATGCATCAGGCTGGTCATACAGTTGCATGGGACTGAGTGTGCATGCGGGCAATGGTGTATATGGATGCAGGCGAGCCAGCCACCCAGCCAGCCAGGCACACGTGCGTGCAACCAGAACCAGCCCAGGCCTCCTAGCAGCCCCGTATCAGTGCTCTGCTGATGTCAACTATTGCTCTGGCTTGAAAACCTCCGTTCTCACCAGTCAAGTCTCTCCGCAGTGCCCTTGCCGTGCCTCGGGCAACCCTCGCGCCCAGCTCTTGGGGGTTACCGGCCAGCACAGTGTCCAGCATACGCTCTGCCTCAGCAACATGACCGGCATTGATCTGCAAAACGACATGCAAAACACAGGTCAGTGCATCCCCATTTTGCGGACATCACAACGACACCCTTGGTTTGCATGTTGTAGCATGGAAAGCAGGCTCAGATTACCAAACAGTGTCACACTGGGCCAGTACCGATAAGCCGATGCAAACGAGCCATGCACAAGCGAAAACCTAGAAGTTGGCTGCCGGTACGAAACTCCCTTTGTTTGAGTGCACTGACTGTCTATGCGTCGTGCTTCAAGCTCCTCATGTGGCCGTAAGCCGCCTGGCACACCTGCAGATCAGCCCCTCCCAAGCACCGTACCTGTGTCACTGCCAGCTGTATTGTTGCAGCATTCTTCGCTGCATCAGCGGCACTGGGGACCTTGTTTGCGCCCTGCGTGGCTGTAGAGCCAGCCGCCCCTGCTTTCCCGCGGCCCCCTGCAGACCCGTTCTGCGTGCCAGCTGCGCTCGCACCAGCAGCATTCTTGCCAGCCCATGCCCTTGCCTTTGGTGGTGCTGGCCCTGCTGCTGTTGACTGTGTGCCCCCTGCCCGCCCCCCTGTGCCAGACCCGCTAGTTGAAGCAGCAGTTTGATGTGGCACGTCTCCCCGTGCGGCTTGTTGCATTGCCGCGCAATCAAGGGTGACCTCTTCCTCCTCCTGCCCTTGCTGACTAACCCCTGCAGTGGCCTCGCCTGATCTGCTTGCTGCGCCCTGCTGTCCTGCACTGGTGTCCCTGCTGGTAGCTGCGGGGCTGGCAATATTCCCTGGGCTGCTGCTGGAACCAGAAGGAAGCCGGGTGTCTGCATTAGGCGGAGTGGCTGGCTGGCTGACTTGGGGCGCCCCGGTGGTTGAAGGAGAGTTGGTTGGCTGCATTGAGCCTGGCGCCCCTGTGGAAGTTGCAGATGCACCCGCTGCGCTGTAAATGCTGCCCGCTGCTGCAATGCCTGTGGCAACCTGGCAGCACATGGGCACAGACAAAGCTGAAGACCTGAGTGTGAGTACGTGTTCGGTAGCACTAGGCTATTGGAGCGGGCTCAGAGAAGTGCAGACTGCCACAGGGCTAGGGCCAGGCTTACCCAACACAACTGGGCTAAGGAACGGCTGTACAAGAGTGCGCAGGCAGGGATAGAAGACCAACGAGACGTTAAGAATGGAATTCAAGGCTTGAAGCAGCATAAGGAGCAAGCCTGGGTCAGAAAAAGAGAGCATAAGAGGCAGCCCTGTGGCATGGCAGGCAGGATAGTATTGTGGAATGCATGTGCACGCGGGGATGCACCTGAATGGAGTGGAGGAGCAGGAAGTATGCGCAGCCAGCCAGCAAGACCGCAATGACTGACAAAACCCAAGGTCTGGTTGCACAAGCCCAGATGTGGGCGCACATGTCAACCTGCCGGAGCACCTGTGCACGACCATGGACGGGCAAGTTGAATGCCGCACGTGCTGTACACGCAACACAGCATAAGTCACCCGGGAAGTAGCCCATCATTGTGTAGTGGGCACTCACCCCACTTGGATTTCTCAATGCCGCCTGTAGCGCTGCAATGAGGTGTAGATCCGTGCTGAGGGTTGCCTGTGCCAAGGCCGATTGCCACGCAAGCTCAGCCTCCTGCACGCCATGCTTTCAGCTCCTTGTCAATCAAAGACAAGAGTCTGTTGCATGGCTGGACTGCAACGGCTTGCATGTTGTGACAGCCATTCAAACTGACCTGTAGCTTCTTTAGTGCTACCAGCACGACACCCTTGTGATAGAGGGCTTCAATACTGGTGGGATGACACGCAAGCGCCACATCAAAATCCTGCAGTGCAGTGTCGGGAGGATAAGATGAGCCAGCCCAAATCTGTTGATGCCAAACATACGTTTGGTGTGCGATCTGTGAAGCCTTACCTTTAATGCCTTCCGATACAACTGCAGCCTCGAATTGCAAACTCCTCGATTCACATACAATGCACATGTGAGCTGCGGCTGCAGCGAATTGTCGTCTTTGATTGCTGCATCGAGCAATTTGATGGCCACAGCATGATTGCCGCTGGCCATGGCGGCCACAAACTGCGTGGGCGCAGACATGTTGCTGCCATACGCATGTAATCGTGGCAAGACCGAAGACAAGGTCGCCAAGGTTGATGACTTGGCACCAACAAAAAACGTGTGGGAAGTCGACGCTGCAAGTTCAAGTTGCAGACGCGCGGGCAAGGCACAAGGCAGAGGCCAACCCTGAACCCTACCCTAACCCTCGAGGCAGAGGCTGAGACTTGGACGTTTGCGACTGTTCTCTACCTAAACATGCTTTTGGCTCCTGGACCACTTGAGCAAGGTAATTTCTTGCTCATTCCCACCATGCCACATTTGTTTAATCGCTTGCCGCACTGTCCCTATGTGAGGGACAACCAGGCGACTGCCGATCCTGGAACAGTTTGTCACAATGGTAAACACCCAGAGTTGTTGTTCGGTGTGCTGTGCGTAAGCCCTTCTGATATCACACAATGGGACTCCTGGGAATCCTTTACCCTTTTGCCTTGCAAACGCTTTGTATATATTATTGTATTTTGTATATACTTATACATATACACGCAGTGAACTTGATCAGTCGTGGCCCATCGCCCCTTTTCCCCCTCCAGTTGTACCAGCAGGGGCCACGCCAATCAGGCTGTTTTACACTTGACAGCACTAAGCCAACTTGGCACTAGCCAACTGGTTTACGTTATGTTACGTGAGACAAGCTATGAAACGATCTGCTTGGACACTGGCTTATGGATATGGCTTGCAGGGTGGAACCATGCTGGCGTGAAATGTCATGCGTGGGCCTGCCGGCAGGGTTTTTGGCAAATACATTGATGTCGGCAACAGGGTGTGCTGTTTTGGCACTCAAATAAAGGCCATGGTTTGGCAAAGAATCAGTCAGCGCATTGCGTTATCAACAAGAAAGAAGGTGCTCTGTGATGTGCCCGCCACAAGGGACTCACCAGCCCTTGCAGACTCAGTGAGATTCCCCTTTGCATGCGTGTAGCAATTGACTCAAATGTTTGCAGTATAAGTCATTTGCGTGGACGTGCTCTGGTGCGCACTCCCTCCTTGTAAGAAGCAAGTCAGGAAAACAAACAGGGCCCTGGGAGGCAAATAGCCACAAGAACCATGCCTTCGTCCGTGCCTGGATCCTGCCTGTTTCAACCTTTCATGTGGTTGCCGTTGGGTAGACATGGTCTGCGCTGGCCGCAACGCTGTTGACACAGTGCCTGGCAAACACAGCCGTGCAGTTCACAGCCTTAAATCAAGCACCAGGCTCACTTGTCAGAAGTGGCTCAGACCTAGGTACCAACCACAAGTCTGCTTGAAGCCACTGCTCCTCACTGCCCTGATTGGTACTCCGACGTGAAGAGTACCGCTTTAGTAACCATGACAACATGGTGCTGAAGAGCAATATGATTGTCTAGGTCGCGGACCACGATGGCATGGCCACGTGACAAGCTGCACCCGCCATAGTAGACATGACCGGTGTTGAACGAGTCGTGCTGATGACGCAGCTACCCTAGGCCAAAGAATGACCCAGTTGGGGTGAGGGTGGCTGGTGGAGGAGTGCTAGCACCACCCCTGGCACCACCACCGCTTATCAGGTCAGCAAAACCTGGATTGCCAGCGCCTGTGTTGCTGGCACCGCTACTGCTACCACCGCCAGCCTGTGGCCTGTTTGCATAAGGGTTGAAGAAGCCCTCGCCCACATTTCTGCCAATGCTGTTGCCCAGACCGTTGCTGAAGCCATCAGCAAACGCGGTGTCAGTGCCCGTGCCCGTGCCTAGGCCAGAGAAGCTGTTGAGAAGAGCCGGGCCTGCACCAACGCCCGCCCCGCCACCCGAACCACCGGCCAGGTTGGTAAACCTGTCCAGGAGGGCACCGCTCCCAAGGCCACCGAAGGCGTTGGTCCTGCCTAGGCCCGACAAGCTGTCAGCTATTCCGCTGTTGAGGCGGTCAGTTGCTCTGGCCAGGGTTGGAAGGTTGGCGAGAAGGTCACCGTTGCCGATGGCGCCACTGACAGGCAATGACTGGTGCAGACGCCTGCCTAAGCCGCCCAAGCCGCCCAAGCCTCCAGCAGCACTGAGTAGGTTCAGAATGTCGCTCTGTGTTTGGAACGTACGTCCCAAAAAGGTACTTCGGTCGGTGTCGTCCTTCTTGGGTGGCAGGTCTGGTGTGGTATCAAATCTGCGGCCAGTCACCTCCCGCAGGACCCCCTGGAGCAGAGCGCCGCGGCCCAAGTTGAGTGCTGCATGCAGCAGAGATGAGACCGCCGATCATGATGTAGGTTTCAAATAAGAACAAGCATGGTATGTGTAATCCAAGCTGTTATGAGCATCGAGCTCCTGGGTCTGGCTGCAAAGCACAGGAGGGAGAATTCATACAGAAGCACAGCTAACAGCCACAACAGAGAATGCTTAGCCAATGGAAACGTGCCAGCTACTACGACCAACAACAGAGACAGACAGCGTGTAGCAAGTGTCCAGGTCTGAGAAGCCTTACAGCACTTCCTACAGGCAAAAGTCGGCACAAGTACGATCAACGCACGTGGAAAGAAGTTCGGTGGGACACCCGGAGGTCTTGGCGGACGCGCGGTAGCTGTAGCGTTCGTGCGCGCTACGGCCGTGGCGTTCGTTGGAGCGGCAGGCGCTCCAGCAGCGGCTGGGCACAGCGATGGACCAGTTCCACCGAAGAAGGGCACCCCACATTGCTGCAGCCTGCGCGCCAACAGCAAAAGCTTACGCGTCATGTAAGGGCACGCCATGCTGTCCAGGGCGCCTAGGTCTGGGAAGCATGCATGCTGTCCCTATGTCATGACTGCGCTTCAATCTTCGCAGTCCTCTGGATCATCTCACCGAACAGCGCACCAAGAGCAGCACAAAGTGAAACTGGCAGCTACAGCACAATAACCCCTAGAAGCAGAAGCAAGCGGCCAAGTGCGGCTCGACTTTGGACGACTGTACTTACGCTGTTTGAACTGTTGCCGGAGTTACGCCAGCCGATCTTGCCAGCGCGTTGGTAGAAATCATTGATTCGATTTCATCAAAAAGCGGTCTGATGCACAGGCACCTGTCCAGGGACAACAAATGGTTAGTGACACAGAGGACGAGCCACTAGTGACGATAGGCCCGTCAATCAGAATGGTAATCGTGGCACTGCGCGGACTTACCCGGCCAAGGGAGCTCCTTCTTGGAAGCCAGCGATAGATTGTCCCTGCCAGGCGCGCAATCATGTGTCAGTTGCGGTCCGTGCGTAGTAATGCAGGTTGGCGCCGTTCTCACTGACCAGCAAAACGCACACTCACCCGACTGCAGCACTCAGGTGTCGAACCACTGGAACAGGGGGCCAGCCTTAGCAGCAGGTTGTTGGGGCCAATGGAGTCAAAGCTCGCACGGCACGTCGCCTCGGTGGGCACGGTTTGCGCTGCGCACTCAAACACAAAGAGATTCGATGCAGTGCACAGTTGAGTCAAGCGACAAGCTGTGGAAACACGGAAAGTGCTCTGACCTGCGACGCTTGTCACCAATACGATGAAAGCAATCGTCTCCACGGCGAGTGCAAAGGCCGTTCGCGCCATTCAACCGGCAAGCGATGCACGGCAAAACTGAACTGCTAGCCACTCTAGTTACAACGACGGGACGTGTCTGCAGACGCTGAATTACAGCTGCTATTGCTTGAAACTGTGCCATGACACCCAAGTCCATCGCATAGCGTGCTTGCGGTGGTGGTTTGAGACAAGCACCTGTCAGCGACGCTCATGGCGGTTCGAGCACGAGCCAGACATGCAACGAACGCTTTACTTTGGGTGTACCCCTGAGTATCAACGCGTATACTCATGAAAAATATACTAGGGTCGAACGTGACCCGGCGTGAGTTCTTCCAACGCGTTTCATCATCAGAAACTCACTTACAATAGCCGAACCTAATGTTAACAGTCCCAAAGGCACGTAGATCATTATAACGATAATTGTTGCGTTGTACACGCTCGTTTCAAGCCGCTGCTGCTCAATCCCTGCGCCAAGCAGGTGAGTGTCTCAAGCCGCCGCTGACTCTTCCGCCAAGTATTTGCGCATCTTTGCAACTTGCTCCATAACACTGCGTTTGCTTACGCCTCCTTCCGTATCCCGCATCTCCGCGCTACGATCAAAATCCCAAACCTGCGATGGGGCAACATGAAGCGGGCACTTCGTCAGCGCCTGAACAACCAATTGCGACAGTCGCGAGCAGGAGCACCGGGCGCACATAGGGCAGACGGACTCGGTTCCATGTATCTCAGGGCGACGTGGGCACACGGACAGGCGCTAGACGCAGTGCCATGCTCTCTCTGCCTTGAGCCCAGCTGTTGATTTATCGAGTAGTGCGTTCAGACAGAACGTCCGCAATTGCTTACCAACGTGACGTCTTCACTGAAGAGCGGGTGAATGGCTTGCAGGTCAGCCACTGTCAAGTCACTTAAGGCACAACCACGCGTCTCAGCCAGCTTCACAGCGGCACCTGCACACGCATACATCACAACAGACATGCTTACAGCACCAATCATCACCGCAATGCATGTCCGGTACCACACACCACAAGAAACATGCCTTTTGCAGAACCAGACACCGCAAGTGCTTGAAATATGATATATTGCAACCCAGTATCCTGGCAAGGGGTTGCGTACCCCTCAAGTGCACTGCGAAATGCCATCGTCTACAGGCAGGACCTGTTTCATTGCCAGGGGCTCGGCTTCAGGCCATCTATGTGCGCCTGACTGTTTGGTTGATGGCTCTGGCCGTGTAATACCGCAAAAGTTCCTTTTCCAACGCCTGTGCCACGACTGTAAGCCCGCATTGCTCTTGCTGTGCAGCCGAGGAGGCCATGAGGACTTGAGCGCCAGGCTGACTGAAATCTAGCATGACCGCTGATGCAGTGACTCACCCGAGATGTGGTGTGTCTCCCGGAAGGGCACGCCCTTGCGCACGAGGTACTCGGCCAGGTCAGTGGCCAACATGTCAGCGGATAGGCCTGCATTGAAGACCATGGTCATGTGCCTGTTATGACAGCCATAACTAACGAGCTTAGCTTCAGCTGCTCTGCCACCAACGCACGGAAAAGTCTGGTCATGCAGTGTCCATGTATAGGTACAATAACCAGTCTCACCTTTGAGCATGCGGTCAGGCTTGATTTTGAGCGTTGACAGCACGCCTGTTGCAATTCTGACACAGTCATACACGGTGTCGACAGTGTCGTACATCAGCTCCCAACACTCCTGCACAGGAGACAGTCAAAGCGGCAATCAAGCATGATGCATGGATTGCTCTCAAGAAGTGCTGCACAATTCTGTATCAACATGATCAACATTCAGCGCCCGTCAAGCATTCCATGCCCACCAGATGGCGCCTGTAGGCTTCTCAGTATGCTGACCAGGAGTTAATGACAACCTGAAGCGTCCAAAGCCAACGGCTTGCATGCCCCGAGGGTGCCTCCAAGCACATGTCATTCGTGCAGAGGGGCCCAGCCACACCCCACCCGTGCCATGACAACATGCCTGGACCTCATGGCTTGATCCAGTCCACCATGACTGCATGGCGAGGCGCACCTGGAAGTCCTTGTTGTATGTGGTGGGTGTGCCCTTCATGACCGCCATCACACCCATCAGGTTGCCCTGGATGCGACCGGACTTGCCCCTGTGGACACACGCAGCCAGCAGAGGGTCATCATGGCCCCAGATGCAAGGGGGCGCGTGCTGTATGTCAACATGTTCAAACGAGCACAGATCCCTCCCTGGCTGTTGCAATGACTATGGGCGCACGTAGTGTTTGGTGTGCAATCCCCTCAGGTTCAGTAGGAGCAAGCACTTGAACTGGCCCTCCTGTTTTGGCCCTGACTGTCGCCATGATTGAGCACATTGCGCCGCATCAGGACTTGCTCATATTCGATGGGGTTGCAATCTTTCTTTAGTGACAGTCCTGCTTCAAGCCGCAGTCAACTCTGGTACTCACCGGATAAGTTCGAGCGCATCTGGGTTCTTTTTCTGCGGCATGAGGCTACTGCCCGTTGCGTAAGCATCGCTGCACTGCACGAACCCGAACTGGCCGCTGCTGTAGATGATCAAGTCCTCAGCCCACCTGCAGCAAACCAACAGACATCACCAACCGATTCACTTGTGCCTGTGGGTTGACACGTGGGTTGGCACATGCTTGCTTGGCCTCTCGATGCTTGTGGGCCATGCGGGCCATGCGGGCGGCACAGCTATCCATGTGCAGTGTAGACATGGGAAAGCGCTTGTGCACGGCCTTGCTCATCTAAACGTCTAGATGCTGATCACAACAAGTGCTCATGACTGTTTCGTGCCTTTGACTGTTTTGTACACATCCTGTCTGGTGTGGTGATAACATCGGCCAAAGGTGTATTGCTAGGCATGTGCATACTCAACCTCAATTGAGATACAAAGCACAAGGATGTGTTGAGGTAATGCAGGTTCCAGCCTACAGGGTAGAACATGCCTGCCTGCCATGCCCCTGTGCCCATGCCGCATACCTCACCTACTGAGGTGTGTCATGAACACGGATGCGAAGAAAACCGTTTCCAAAACGTAGTCCCGGTCACTCACAGCGTCCATCGAGTTGGGGCACACGCCGCCCACCTGCCGCAGGCACCGGCCATGCCACAAACATGCTGGCACATCACTGCTGAAGGGACCACGTCAGTGGCGACAAATCATATCTGCTCATGCCTACCAGCAAAAGCCGGCTGTACCCGCCGCTCAAGTAGGAACTGTTCATGACAGAACACTTGGCACGTTCCTCACCATGGTAATGAATCAGGTTGGAAGGCCTATAAAGCTGGCTGCACTTGCAGTGCGTATGGAACGCTTGTCAGTGGCAACTCAGCATGCCTAGCCCAAATCATGCTGCCTGGTTCCCCTCCCGCACCTGCCCCTGAGCATTTCTCCTTCCAGACGGAAGGCCATGTAACAACAAACGCAATAACTCCAACAGCTCACCATGCCCAGTTCCTTTGCAATGAACTGCCTGTCCACCCCGAACGGGTTGCCCGCCAACGCCCCGCTGCCCAGCGGCAGGGTGGCCACCCGCGGCATGAGGTCCCGCAGCCGCATGTCGTCCCGCTGCCAGGCGGAGGCGTGGCACATGACCCAGTGGCTCCAGCGCACCGTCATGGCGGGCTGGAGGTGGGTGAAACCTGAGAACAGCATCAGGAAGTAGTAGTCAGTCACATATCAAGAAATAGTGATATTGAGAACAACGTTGAAAGCTCAAACAACATGGAGTTCAAGCTGTCCATTCGGCTCAGACAGCATGGTACGTCTACTGCATGGCCAGGCCTGACCCTGCGATCCTGCGAACAACGCGTCACATCTAATTCATACCGCATGATCAGGTCTACTCCTGTTTGCCATGACGCTGTCTGTTGATCATGTCATGTGGTGCGCAAGGTACACAACCAAAGCTGTTGTGAGTTGATGTTGAGGTGCGCAAGCAAGGTCTGGTGTTGCCTGCTTGGCAGGGGGCAGGGGCGGGTGTGTCCGCTCCCAGCCTGCCCCTGTGTTATTCCGTCTATGCAAGGCCTGGTGCACAAGTGACGCTAAGTATTGGCGCCTGTGCTGCTTCTGACAGACAAGCAAGGCATTTGCAGATTTGCACCTGATTGGGCAAGTTTCTATAGGAATGTGCCCCCCCCCCGGGATCGTGGCGCCTGTGCTGTTTGCCAAATAAGTGGCGTCTGTACATGATAGGGTTATTGTCTATAGAACCCCCACTCCCAGCAACCTGGGACGGTAATAGGCACGATATCTGTGCTGGGTCTCTCACCAGGCATGAGCACGTCGGTTTCTGCCTCTGCCCTGTCCGCCGCCACTCGGATGAGGTCATGCACTGATGCACGGATGGTGGTCAGCTGATTGTACAGCCAGAGGCGAGTGTCGGTGGCAACCTGAACGACAGAGCAAGGGTAACCATTCTTCAATCGTTACATGGCTGATCATAAGAGCAAGGGTAACCATTCTTCAATCGTTACATGGCTGATCATAAGAGCAAGGGTGTTGCTGGTTGCGTACAGATCCAGGATAAGGTCACCACTGGCCTGGACCTGCAACCTTGATAACCGACATACCAATGCAATTTACCTTTCCAACCCGGCTAGATTGTGTTCTGCAACGTTACATCTGCAGCTGAAACCCCTTGCCACCTGCTACAAGTTTTCTCGTCCCACGCCTACTTGATCGTTGCGTGACCGGCCCGTGTGCAGCTTGCCCCCCACTGCCCCGATGAGCTCTGTGAGCCGGCGCTCGTTGGCTGTATGGATGTCCTCGTCGCCCTGCTTGATAACAAATGCGTTTGCCTTCCACTCCTCCTTGACCTGTAAGTAGGCAAGCAGCTTGGCCTGTGGGTGCTGCACATGCTCAGGCGGTTGGTGGCTGCATCAAGGCAAACGAAGACATTTGCATGGGTGGCGGGGATTGGGCGAGATTTTGTGCTGAAGCAACTGATGCATGTGTTTCACGTCGTGGTCCCATTCCAGTTGGTTCATACCTTTTCCAGTCCCTGCACGATTGTGTTTGCCTCCTCCTGTGTGAGGATGCCAGTCTTAGCCAGGGCCTTGGCGTACGCCTGACTGCCCTGCACAGGGAAAGTAAGTTGGCAAATGTTCTGGGCGCCCGGATTGACACATGCACTGCTGCCCATCCTTGCCAAAAATCTGGTAGAAAGCACTGATAAGTACATGCGTGCATCAGTCAACCATGATTTGATGGGAAAGGCAAGCTGACAATCTGCTGGTCATCAGTCAAGAGTCGATTGTGAGGTGGAAGAAAGGGGGAGAAAAGCACCATCAAGCATTTGGATCTACCTGGATGTCTTCTGCCCACATGCGTTTGTCAAAGGGCAGTGACTCGTTGAACTTCTCCATGAGGGGGTCTGTCTTGCCCGTGAAGCGCCCGCCCCACAGCTTCCGCTCCTCGGCCGGGGCAGCAGTAGCTGGGACCTGCGTGGCTGCCTGCATGCCAGGGGATGAGCAGCAGACTGAGAAGCTGGAAAGGTGGCCTGGCCATGAAAGCCAGGTGGGACCAGGCAGATGTGCATGTGGCAGGGACTGGTCAGGTCTGCCTGACTGCTGAGAATTCCACGGTGACATGGGCGACCATGGGCAAACCAAATGGGCGAGTTGCTCGGCCGCGGAGTTTGGGCATCCTTAGGCCTGGACTGGCCTGAACACTGGCAGCATGGACAGTTGCCTGATTTCATGATAAATGCATGCACGTGGCACCATCAAGTAGGCGAAATGATGGTATGCATGCATGGCAGGCTTGCATGCACGCTAGGGCGAAGAATCCCCTTCGCCCTGCTTAGCGACAGGTCGCGATGGACGTCTGAAGGCGTCGCGAGAGCAACATGCACATCGGGCACGATGGACGCTGCGAAATCTTCAAACTTGCCTGGGGTGGTTGAACGGGCCCCCGACTTGGCATGTTTACTAGCGGCATCACCTGCATTGGCAACACAACATCAATGGCAGTTTTGTTTGCCTTACCGCCTGTAATCAAGGTTTGTTTGCGATTGCGCGTCCTTTGCCTGCGCCTCACCCGCCCGCCGGCATGATCGGCATGTTCGCTGAAGTCAACGCACCGTAGATCCTCGAGCAAGCGCCCGGCGATGTCCGCGCGACACTTGTGCCTGGTGAAGTCCAGCGTGCTTGCCAAGCGATCGATGCGCCATGCTTGGGCAAGGGTTTCTAAGAAGGCGTTTAAAAACACAATGACAGCAGCACCGGGGCTCAACTCGATGAAATCACTTGGTTCGCGGCGCCTGCTGTGTCAACACACACGGGCACAACTGACAACGGCAACACACTGGTTTCGGAGCCGCTGGGGTTTTGCCTCCGATTTGAGTTGGAAGCTCAATTCGCTTCCCGATTACGTGTTCAGAACGGGCTGCAGGTTCTGCGAGTGGATAGCCACAGGCTGCTTCCAGGGCTCTCCGTGCGGCTCTAAGCACCATGTCGGCGGCGGATTTGCTAACTTTGCAGGTTTGTGCTCGACGTTTATTGGACAGTGCTTGCCTTCATGCAGCAGGCACAATGCAATTCTCATGGTTGTTTGTACACGGTCACCCACTTCATATGCATGCACCTTTTGTTCTCAGGGGAATATCAAGAAAGATGCAGATGGGTACAAAGAGGAGTTCTATCTGCAGGTGAGGTCAGATGAGTTTAGCAACAGGAGCAGGCAAGGCAGGCTGACAGGGCGGTGGGCAGGCAGATAGGTTGGCCGGCAGCTTGCCTGCCTGCCTGGAGCACAGCTCATCTGCCAGCAGCAGCACCAGAGACGTAATGGTTGCGACAGCTCAGACTGAACACTGTCAGGTTTGAGTCGCAGAGTTGTTGCAGTTTTCATCCCAAAAATGGAAGGTCGGTGGCAAAGCGCAGGGCTAAGCCAAAGTATCAGACAATAGCAGCAAGGTCAACAGCAGCAGCAGTCACACGCATGCACAGCCTGCAGCTGGTAGAGCCAGGAGTTTTTGTGTGTGAAAGGCAACAGCACACTCAGTGACTGGATTAGACATGACAAGGGTGGAGAATTTTGATGAAGGCGCCTCAGACAACTTTCTCTTGCTCACGTACAGTGCTTTTTTGGCTTTATTCAGCGAGTACAACCTAAAGCACTTTGTTCTTTTTATTGCACCTCATCAGGCTGCACATACACTGCAGGGGCTGCAGGGCCGGAATGCATCGCTGGTGCATCTGATGGCCCATCCTTGCACCTCAGCGGTTGCAAGGCAAGGAGCCACCCAGTTTTCCCACTACACTCACATGGATATGCCGGCTTCACTTCAACACGCCTGTCTAGGCCATCTGGCTGCCCAGCCAGTGTCAATGTATACGCATGTTTCAAGGCTCACACGTGGTGCTTTCAATGGGCCAAGATCAGTCGTTCTTTGACCTGTGCATGCCCCGCCGCCCCGCAGTACCGTCACTACCAGGCCCTGCTGGACATCTTCCAGCTCTCACCGAGCAAGGAGTCATCGGAGCTGGGCGAGTTGGCAATGTTCGTGGCACAGGTGGGGTCTCGATAACTGGTGCTAATAACAGGTCTTAATGATTAGTGGCACTGCTGAGGTCTTTGGAGCAGAGCATAACAAGTGCATACTTCAGATTTCAAGGTGGCCAAGTCGCAGGTGAGGCACAGGCAGCAGAGGGTGGCAAAAGAATTGATGAGGGATAAGATGGGGTAAGTGGTCTGCTGCCAGGGCACGGCCTTGCTGCTTGGGTTTTTAAGAAATATTTAGGCACTGGACTTCCTGAGTTCTGCATGATCATCTTCTGGGCCGGCCGCCCCTTTGACTGGTCAGACTATTATGTCGGGATGTATCGCACCTGTTAAACTACGCATTTGCGCTTCAGTCGTGAGTGCCTGGCCCTACCTTCTTCGGCACCCCTTGCCCCTGGTTTGCCGCAGGTGTGCAAGGCCTACCCCAAGACCACTGAGCAGTTCGCCCCGCAGCTCATGTCCCTCCTGGACACGCAGCACATGCTGCTGGAGCCGGCGCTCAGGAGAAACCTCGTGCAGGTGCGGCGCAGGGGCAACGGGCTTCATTTGTCAGTCATTTTAAGTGCAGTGTGGATCAATCTGTAGTGCCATGTCATCTTTTTGTTAGGTCATGTTTTGTTATTGGCATGGCATGGCTGCCAGCACCAAGAAAGCTGACCTGGGACCAGGCAGGGCAGGCCATGCAGGCACATGCACACTCACTAGTGCCATCCCAAGCACCCCGTTCGTTTGCACCATGCGCCCCTCTTCCTGGTGTGGCCATCATCAACTCCCGCACGCATGCAATCTCACCGTGCCAGGCCCTGTCTGGACCCGTATTCTTGTCACGGTGCCATGGCCCTGTCTAGCCAAGCATGCAGTCTTGTGTACTCAAAACAATGCTTGTCACGGCTTTGTCCTCACACATCTACAGGCGTTGATTCTGCTGCGCAATCGCTCCCAGCTGACAGCTGCCCAGCTGCTGCCCCTCTTCTTCAAGCTGTTCAAGTGCCGGGACAAGGCGCTAAGGCAGCTGCTCTTCAAGCACATGATCACAGGTGCAGGGCTCTTCTGGAGATCCCAGCCGGTTTCATGTCAACATGCAGTGCACATGGAAGCTCTGGTCATGTTGCCGCACTGCACTACACAGCACATCTGTAGCGTTCCCTTTATAGGACGACTTCCACACACACGCGCACACCACTAGTTGGCTCCTAGCTTGCAATGCGCACCTTAACCATGACGTTTGTCTCATTGCTGATTGCTCCTAGCTGGCAGTGTGCATGTGGTATCGCGCTCGCATGTGTATGCATGTGCACGTGCATGTGTAAACACACACACACCTTGCCCTTGACGTTTCTCCCGTCCTGCAGACATCAAGTCCAGCAACAAGAAGCACCGCAACGACAAGCTGAACCGGCAGCTGCAGAGCTTTATGTACGGAGTGGTGGCGGACGACGACGAGTCAGCGGCTAAGAAGGCCCTGGCCGTGTGCACTGAATTGTGGAGGCGACACGTGTGGCGGGACGCACGGACAGTCAACGTCATTGGTGAGCGACTGTGTGGACGAATAACTGGGGTTTCAGTAATGTGGTCGGTGTGAATGTGGTTGGGTGATAGGCGAGAGCCAGTTGGGACTACACATCCTGGGCGCACTGATGTGGCACTTTGGACAGCAAATAAATAGAAGTGGAGCACAAGCTGTGTTTAGGATCCGTTTATCTTATGGTATTAAAAGGCAGCTGTGGTCTCACCTTTGTGGCGCTCTCAGCTACACTTTGTGGTTTATACCGCACCAAAGGGTGGCTTTCACACTAATCCTTGCCGTGCTGCAGCCAGTGCCACTTACCACAAGTCCAGCCAGGTGATGCTGGCTGCCGTCAAGTTCTTCCTGGGCAACGACCGGAGTGATGAAGATCTGGAGGAGGAGGAGCGGGACGGCGAGCAGGACAACAAGCCGCAGGCCCCCACAAAAGAGGCAGTGTACAAGTCATTGCACTCGGTGAGTAGGGTAGTGTTGGGAGGGGCGAGCAAAGCGTTATAAGAATAAGACGAGCGTGCTGTGTATGTTGGCCGGGTCTGCATGAGTCTGAATGCGAAGCATCCGACAACTGTGCGTGGATTCAGCATCTTCAGCGTTTCAGACGATGCATTCAACCAAGCTAAGGGCTCCCTGAGGATGCAGCATTCATGCCAAATAGTGACCATCTGCTGGGCAACCTTGGTGGGCATTTGGTGCAGTAGATGAACAGTACTGCGTTGCAATGTGTGTCGGCTCAGCGTGACGTCTTGTCGTCCCTTATGACGAATCTACCTTGTAACGGTGGTTTGGTAAGGGGTGCATGTTTATGATGTGGACGCACACGTAGGGTACTCGCAGCAGCAAGCGCAAGAAGCAGGCCAAGCTCAAGCGGGTGATGGCAACCGTGAAGAAGGCGGAGCGGAAGGACGGGGCGAAGGGCAACGAGGGCTTTGCAGCGCTGCAGCTCATTCACGACCCACAGGTGCCGATTTGAATGGGTAATGAGTGAGGTCATGCAGTCCATCGGATTGGGAAGGATGGCGCAGCGCATGGCCCGCACTTGTGGCAAGAGGGTGTGTCAGGGGGGTGTGGCAAGAGGGTGTGTCAGGGGGGTGTGGCAAGAGGGTGTGTCAGGGGTGGATGTCAGCATTGAACAGCAAAAGGCACTCGGTGCATGCGGTTGGCTTAACCCAACAATGTACATGATTATACTTGAACACCGTCAGGTGGCTGATCCCAATCAGAAGTCCCACCACGAAACGACCCCCATCACAAGTTAGCTTCTATCCTGCGCTTAACTTGTCCTGCTGGCATAGGTCCCTGAAACAATTCCTATCCAGAGCCTTTCCATTCAGCAGTGGTGAATTCAGAGGTCAAGCTTAACAGGGCAGTGGTGAATTCAAGGGGGTCATAGGATACATTCCAGAACCTTTGCATAATTCTTGTACCAGAGCCTGCATGTTCCTACACGACCCACACATGCCTTTCATTGGGCCAGGGCTTGCACAGGACAGGCTGGTGGTAATCAACGGGGTCATAGAATTCGTCAGTTTCAGAACAGTTGGATAGTCCAGTGCCGCCAGGGGGTGGTCCTCTGGCTGGACAGGCTATGGTGCATTCGATGAGTCCGTAGAAGTCATCAAATGCAAAAGCAGCCGATAATTCAGCGTGCTTGTAGTAGGTGATGCGATATAGGTGCAATGAGGGTCACCCAATCAGGTAACCTCAGCCGCGCGCCGCGCCCCACCCTTGGGTCGGACCTGTGACAGCCACACGTTGATACAGCATCTCCATTGCTGCATGGTGCATGGCTAAAGTCGTCTAGTAGTCTTGGATACTGCATTACTTCGCTCGCCAGTCACCACCCCCTGGTCTGAGAACAGTCCCCCATTAGTACAATGACCAGGCTAGGCATTGCATAGTCCACTAAGCAACTTTAGCCCACGCCTTGCTAGAATTGGCACTTTGCTTGCCCCTGCATGCAGACATTTGCTGAGCGCATGTTCGCTCGCCTGCAATCAGGCAATGAGCGCTTTGAAACCCGCATGGCCATGATGGCCGTGGTCAGCCGCGTCATTGGTGTGCACAAGTGAGTCACGGGCGGGAAGGGATCGGACCGCTTGGGGCTGGTGGACTAGGCTTTTAGAGTAAACCTTTGACCAGGCTTTTCACAGTTGATGCGTATGGACGTCAGCATATCGTAGCATTAGAAGCTCACTGATGCGTAACTCAACTCTAGAAGGCGTGTTCCTCATTACTGGGTTTGGTTCAGTATTGAAGGTGTTTGACACTGGCAGCTGTGGTGCTTTTGGATGCCTGCACATCATAGCAGCAAGAGCTCAGTGGTACATTGCTCAATACTACCAAGCACTGGTCTGGTCGTGCTTCTTAAACTTCTACTTCCACCATGTTGCATTTGGATGTCAGCATCATAGCACAGTGGTATTCTAGTCAACTCTACAAACACTGGCTTGGCCTGGCTCCTTTTCACCATTGGCTTGCCTTGTGCTGCTTCCCAGGTTGCTGGTGCTCAACTTCTACCCATTCCTCCAGAAGTACATTGCCCCGCACACACGCGACGTTACGCTGGTTCTAACTGCGCTGGTGGGGGCATCACACGAGCTGGTGCCGCCGGAGACCATGGCGCCGGTACTGAGACAACTGGTGGACCAGTTCGTGCACGACAGGTGAACGATGTTTGAACAAGGCCCACAATAAGTCATGAATGGAAAGGCTCTGGAAAGGAATTGTTTCAGGGACCTATGCCAGCAGGACAAGTTAAGCGCAGGATAGAAGCTAACTTGTGATGGGGGTCGTTTCGTGGTGGGACTTCTGATTGGGATCAGCCACCTGACGGTGTTCAAGTATAATCATGTACATTGTTGGAAATGTGCCGTATTAACTTCACTGAAGTAAGTTTTGATTTGAATTCAATCCAAGTGATGCTGCGGGAATTTACGAGTGTCATGTACTGTTGGTGGCAAAGGGCTGAGCAAAAGTCTGCCCGTAGACCAA
>QAXH01000668.1:535-52446 GCA_004335635.1 Chloromonas sp. AAM2 | reverse complement strand
CATTTGATGCGCCGAGGTACCCTGTTGTATCTGGCCTTGTACGTAGCTCGTGTGTCTACTTAGGTACTGGGACCATCTGCACCTTGTCCGTGAGCATGAGTGTGGAACCATGCACATGTTGGTTCAGGTGGAGGAGGAGAAGTCCATTCGCTGGGAGCCTTTGGGCCTGGACCGGCGGCACAACCGGTACTGGCGGGTCAGTGCAGTGGTGACGTCCAATGGGACCTCGGCAGTGCCCGACTCGCTGCAGGACGGCAGCACGGCTCCGCAGATGTCAGGCGACCCCGACGCAGGGAGGGTGTACGTGGAGTCGGGGGACGGAGCCAGGTGGGCGGGGCAGCGAGGCAAAACAAGGCATACCAGTCCTTCAGCCAAGTGTCTCGTTAACTATCCACAAGGAAAGGCTATGGACAGCAGCCTAGGATGCAGCGCAGACCGGGGAACATGGCATTTCGTTAGTGGCAGTAGCCAGACCTCTGCAGAGCTGTTTCGAGCCCAATCTTGTGTTGTTGTCGTTTTGGTCTTACTTGTGTCAGTGCATGCTGTCTTCGTATGATGGTTGTGCTCTTGTGCTTTTGTTCTGCCAACATGACAACTGCCAACGTGATTGATGCCACACGCATGCAATCCTCATGGATGTGACCGTTGCTGTGGTGATGCTTTGCTGTCTGCAGTTGGCGGTTGATACAGCAGCCCACCCAGTTGGAACAGTTGACCAAGGTCTTGGAGCCCAAGGGAGTCAGAGAAGTGAGTGAGACAGGAGAACGGAGAGGCTGACGAAGTCGCTGTGGTGCAGCACCTGGTCTGGTTTCAGCGCTGCATTCCTTTTGGTCAGATCTGTCAGCATTCCTTTCAACCATGCACAATCCTGTTCTCTATGTCTTTTTTCCTGTCACAACGATTGAATTGGATTTGGCAGTGGGTGAATGGCCGTGCGAGCAGGACCTTTTGAGGATTGACTAGTTTTTGTTCTCTGTTTCACTGTGCCTGCCTACATGTCGTTATCATTTGCTGGCAACGCCCTTGCCCATCCGCAGGGCATGCTATCCTCTAGTCTGCTTCACTACTCCGGCTGCATTCGAGCGGCTATGCCCTCTAGTCAGCTGGCTGTCCAACCACACTCTCACCCACCCCACGACGTCCTTGCAGCCAGATGGTCCAAAGTGCTGGAATACCTCCGACCCTTGGCCTCCATCGCTCTCAACTCTCAGGAATCTCACCTCCCTCCTTCCACTTCCACCACAGACAGGCCTCGCGTGCACAAACTCAAGCAGGACATGGCATGTGTCCTTGCCGCCCTCCCGCCCTCCTCCATGCTCGCTAGCTTTGATAGGGACGTGTGGTTGCAGCACGTGGCCGACGCACCCACTCCTGCGACACTCAGGCGCTGTTTGGGGCAGCTCGAATCGGCCATCATACCCGCCTACCTCTCCGCCGCCTACCAACGCAACCCCAACATTCACAAGGCAGCGTGGAGCAGCCCCATGCGACAGCAGCAGGAAGCAGAAGGAGCGAGTGCAGAAGCGGCTGAAGGGCATGTCTCTGCCATAGCAGAGCCGCTGTCCTGGCTCCCGCCCACCTACTCAGCCATCACCCTCCGCCTCCAAGCCCTAGACGCTGCCTTGTACTACAAACAAGCCAGCAAGTGCGGGCGTGATCGCTTGCTTGGGTACAAATACATCATGCGACCAGGGCCGCTGCTGCGCCCTAGCGACAACGCCAGCCCTGAAACCACAGCCATGGTGCCGCATGCACCAGCCTTCAGCACAGCGTACGGCGGTGTGGCCTTGGCATGCGGGCAAAGCATCACTCCTTCTGGCAAGCCTCGCCATGTCTTGCTCTTCCCGCTGCTTCCCCTCCACCTGCTGACAGCGCCGCCACGTGATTTGGATCTCGCTGGTGACGTGGATCAGTTGCGAGCGGACGTGGAGGAGGCCGCGTCACAGGGCACACTGGTGCCTCCGCCGCCAATGCCCCTCAGTCAGCTGATTGCGCTGCTCAAGGGCAGTGTCGGGGGACCACGGGGACAGGTCAGTGCCCATGCTGTCTATGGACTGCCTGGCCTAGACTTTGCCAGGCCCTGCCTTGTTTTGATTGCTCTGGTTTTGCCTCACAATCTCATGAAAATGTTTGACGACACACGCTGGGCTGGTGCAGAGGAAACGTGCCTCCAGTGTTTCGTGCCGGCTGCAGTTCACACACGTTCACCGTGTCACCCGACACAACTACATTCCGCAAGTCTGTGTTCCGGCTGCAGTCCACACACATGCAGTATGTCACTGCGCCGTCTGGTGTCCGCGGTGTACGTGCAGGCTAGCCGCAGTGATATACCCAGTGACCGGGCCGCTCGCATTGAAGCCATGAAGGTTGCCTCAGGGGCTGTGCGGTCCGCCTTCGCCCGCGCGTCCCAGGGCCGGGGCGGGCGGGACCGCGACAAGCTGAGCAAGGCGCGGTCTCACAAGGCGCGCAAGGTGCGGCAGAGCAACCTGTCCAAGGAGTGGGAGCGGCAGCAGAGCGACGACGGAGACGGAGACCCAGACTATGGACCGGACTATGATGATGGGGAACGGGATGAGGACGACATGTTGGTGGATGGAGGTGAGCGAGGCGTGTTGAGGGATGGAGGGGACGAGAGGCTGCTCAGTGTGTTTTTAGCGTAGCCAGCTACTACAGATTAAGCAATTAAGGGATTTGGATGTATCTGGGCTTTAATGCGATCAGGATGCTAGCATGTGCTGCAGTGGCTCTGCATTTGGCTAGGCATAGTGGCAACTTGTCGTATGGCGACAGATGCTGCAAAGAAGGCAGCAAGAGCTTGGGCCGCTTGTCATGCGACCTGTTTGCAGCAGATTGTGTACCCAAAAAGCAACGTGCTGAGAAGAGCAATCGCTTGCGCAGGCAAATGCTGCATTTGTCATGCTCATCCAGTCGTGTTATTCCATGTGTTGTGTGCAGGTGGTGCGTTGTACAACACCGACACGCCCGCTGGTGCCGGCAACAACCAGTACGCCCTCAGTGAGGACCAGGAACCTGACTTTTACTTCTACGGCGGAACAGAGCAGCAGCAGCCTGCCTCAGAGCAGGAAGAGGACGAGTTGTGAGTCAGTAGCGAGTCATGACGTCAGGCACGACGGTGACTTGAAGTCATGCAAGCAATGTGTGGGTGGCCAATGTAGGTGGGAAATTAGTGGAAACTCAATCTAGCAATAGCCTTCTCATCATGTGAACATGCATAGCAGCTGCGCGTTGCCTGCATACGTAATTTTCCACACAATAGCCAGCAGGTCACTAATTTCACTGAAGGTTGCCAGAGACATTTGGTCTTTTGGCACTGGCACGGGTCCTCCTGGGTGACAGGAGGCTCGCTGAACATTGACAATGCCAGAGTTGAGCCAAGCTCACAGTTAAGACGCTGAGTAGGACGGTGACAGATCTGCATCACCAGTGCACAGTCAGTAGTGCATGTTGCTGGAGCTGCTTGCTCGTTGGGAGTGCCCGTATTTGGCAAGGTTTGCTGTCAGCAGGAGAAAACGTACGATAGATTAGAGTTCAAGCTTTCTGAGGTAGAGGCTTGTTGCGCACCCTGGTGTAGCTGTTGCAACGTTTGTTTGTCGCGAGTGGTGGAAGGTGTTGAAGCTGGAGTGAGGCTGCTGGTAGCTGCTGCGCACGTTGATGTGTGCAATGTACACGAGCTACGTGTCATATGCACTACAGTGATGTCAGTATCCATGCACAACGTATTCTGCCATTCAGAGGGCAAGGTCATAAGCAATTAGCACATCCTTGGGTGGCGCAGTACAGAGTGCGGCCCCTGGATCTGAGCTAAGCGTGAGGCCAGGGGTTGAATGTGCTGCGAGGGGGTCACTCCCAAAAAAATCTCTTGTCGCTGTACCAACTGTTGCAGGACAGCGGACTTGATCCGTATATCCTTTACAAAGAGACAATGCGTATCTGGTAGCCTGGTTTGAGCCCTGTTACAGCCAGTTAGAGTGTCTGACTAGCGGTGCGCCATGACGCAGCACGTGTGCGTTTGTTGCAGCTGAAGGTACCATTTACTGTCACCTCATCCAAAGCTCCATTCAAAGCCCCATCCAAAGCCTCATCCAAAGCCAATCCCCAAGCTCACCCCAAGCTGATCAAACCACACCAAGCGCTTGCCGCCATCAACCCATGCCCTCACGTACTTGACAACCTGATCAGCAGGTCTGCTTGAGCTCAACAAGCAAGGCCACACCGCAGGTGCACGTTGAAATCCCTCTCTGTTGCCTTCTTGGTCGACCCTCTGGGCTTCAAGGTTCATGCGTTTCTCCGCTTCCGGGAGCACAGGCTTGCTCCGCTGCACTTGCATGTCGTGTATACACCGAGCAACTCGTGCAGCAACACCGCTGGGGTCACACGGCATTGCTTGTATGATTCTGATACACGTGGAGTGGGTACAAGTCGATGAGCGTGCTGCGAGATTCATCTTCCGGACATGGATACCGATGTGCCAACAAGGCATTGAGCATGGAGAGCAGCAGTGGGATGGCATGCCATATAATATATATACTTTGTTTACGTTATAACTAGCAGAATAACTGCAGAACTTGTTACACATCGATGGCAAAATCAACGGCAACGGCCAGGCCATCACTACGCCAGCAGTCCAAGCCAACTCACGTCTGCAATGTCGCAAAGTCCGGCCCGTCTCCCAGCCAACTCTTCAACAGTGCTCAATTTTACAATACTTGCAACTAACCAGCGGTAACGCTTGCAAGTGCAAATCGTTGTGTGTCCCACATTCGGTGCGGTATGACGCAATATATCTCATGGCTACACGCCCTGAGCATTTGGGTCTGTGTGGAGGCGGTGGCAGCTCACAACAAGGCAATGTTTGATAGGTGCCACTGTGCAAAAGGGTGGCAATGTTTAATAGGTGCCACTGTGCAAAAGGGATGGCAAATCTAAGAGCTGGGCTTGTGAAGGCTGTATCATGTGCCATGCCAGCGACACTCACAGATGCCAGTTGTATTCAGCAATCGAAACGGGCCACGTTGACTGGGTCAATCACTGTGCTGGGCATTGACTGGGCTGATTGACAAGATGCACAGCAGGAGTGATTGCCCACCTGGTTGGTGAAGAGCTGTGCGACATAAAGGTTCGTTAGGCCCATCTCCTTGGCTATCTCAGTGATGGTCTTGCCAGACTTCTCTTTAGCCTGCAGGAGGTTCTCAACAAGCTCGACTTTACCTCAAGCACCAGGCATGGCAAAGTTGCCACTGTGAGCGACACATAGCCGGGGGGTAGGTCGCTGCACACGCAACCAGTGCGGATCGTCTGCATTTTCAAATAGAAGAGGTCCGCGAGCAAAACGAGACGAAAATGTGACTGTTGCTGGGCGATGAGTGCGATTGATGAGTCAGGTCGTCGAGAAGGTCCCCAACGTGCTAACGAAACAGGGTAACGTAGTAGGACTGTCAACGTACGACTGTCAACGGTTACTGATGGATAGTAGTAGGACGCCAACGTAACACACACCTCCGGTTCGCAGAAGTGATTAGCGCACCAACTGTCCAGTCACTGCACGTGTGCGTCGGAACCTGGGGTCACGGTAGCGCGCATCAAGGTAATTTGTGGAAACCAGGTATAGGCTGGTTGTTGCTATGCACTTGACATTCATTCTGCTGGGCAGGCGTTGTTCGACCGTTCAGAATCCTTTGTGTTGGCAGCCGTGCACACAGCCCTGCTGCGCCTGCTCCAGGCAGACATGGAGGATGCACGCGCTTCAGGAGCAACAGCTGCGAGTGCACCTGGCGGGCTTGGTACCACTTGCAGCCCTATCAGGTTGTCTCGCACACTGTTCGTCGCCAGCCTGCCTTACACACTGACAGGCACCTTCACACCTGACTCATTCCTCATGCGCTGGGGCTGACGTTCCTGGATCACAATTTGGCGCTATCACGCACATTGCAGAGTATTGGCGGTCCCGGCACGCTGGTGGACCGGTCTATGGTGATGTCTGCGCATCAACCCATGGCCGCCTGGTCCTGGGGCTATGACATCGATGTGTGGCGGGCACACCTCAACGTGCTCACGGTAGGACAAAAGATGCACGCACCTGCTGGGTTTCAACAGGGTGTGCACGTGGATTTTTCACCCACAAAAACTTCACGAGCAGTTTGCCTTCACCACATGTCCTACGTCTGTCACATCATTTGCTCCACAGAGTTGTGTCCGTACTGCAGTGGCCCCAAGTGTTGCGTGAGGTTGCCGTGGGCATCACACTCGCACCCGAGCGGAAGGCCGGGGCGGCAGGCACAACAAGCCTCAGATGAGAGAGGCAGTCGAGGACGTGTGTGACTGGCACCCAGCACTGCTGAGGTCGGCTGGTGGGTGGTTGTGTCCAGCGTGGGTTTGCATACATACTGATTCCTATGCGTTGCAGGCGGGCTACCAGGACGTGCGCTCCGGCCGCACGTCCGAGGCTTCAGTGGCCGGGGCACTCAGCAGGGACGTACTGTTTGTGCGTGTCGTGCCGTCCACGTTTGCGCTGGCGTCAGTACTGCAGCACCAGAAGCGCCTGCTCTGGGAAAGGAGCAGCCAGGGGAAGGCAAGGCGGTGGTGAAGGCGGAGGGCGCAGAGCAGCCGGGCAGCACCCCAACACCCAAGGCGGAGGTTAAATCACGGTCAAGGTTAAATCACGGTCAAGCAAGAACGCAGCTGAGCCCCGCAGCCAAAGGCAGCGCTCATGCGACGGCACGACAGCAAAGACCGCACTTATCACTCAGGAAGAAGGAAAGAATGCTAGGAGTGCGACACACGGTGCTATTCATAACGGCAGCTGAACTGCTTTGTATTCAACGAGGTTGTTACTACAGTGCTGCCTGAGGTGTTGTCGACCAGTTGCTGTACACATCCTATGCAGACTGAAGCATGCCGTCTGTCACTGTGATATCGAAAGATGAGGTATCACAAGGCAGCCGGTTGGTTACACCCTTGTACTGCACTACAGACTTGTTAACCAAGCCACATTTCGCCAATCATTCAATGGCAACTCACTTCGCCAGTGCCGCAAATCTTGGCCCACTCTGCAGTACAATCTTGAAAAAATTGTCAGTGTTGGGCGCACAATACTATAAGTGGAGCTTGCAAGCTCAAATCATAGCCGCGTGTCCCAAATTGATCATTGACTAAGGACACTGGCAGTGTGTGTCCCGTCGTAATCACAGGCGACACATAGTGGCTTTATGCCCTGAGCATTAGGATCTCCTTGCAGGCCAGGGCAGATGACAAGAAGACGTTGACACTGTGCACCTCGACATGTTCAGGCAAAAAAAGATGAACAATCAGCTTGTCCCAGAAGTGGCACCATACCGTGTACCACCATGATTCCGTTCTGGACCAACACACAGACTACAGTGGTGACTCACCCAGTGGCAGTGCACAGCATGAGCATAACCCGCCACTTCCAGTCACAGGCACACTTCACCACATCCGTCAAGTTGTCCGAGAACTGGCAACCAACTTTTTTTCAGTTGTCCTAACAATATTGCAGTGCACATCTCCACGTCCCCGGACACAGTGCATGACCAAAAGCTAACAACTTGACTGTCCCACATGCAGTGCAGTAAGCCAGAAACACCACTGTTCACGACCACACAAGCACCAGGCGTGTATTCAGTTCAAAGTATCAGGCCATACTAAACGATTAACAGTTGCGTCTGGCCAGCTTTCAAATGTGGCCAGGTAAACTCAATTGCAACAGCTTTGCGTGCTTTTGTGAGCATTTCTGCACAATGACACATGCACCTGCCATTAGCAAGGTGGATCTCTGCTTGCTTCTTTCGTCTGCTGCCATGAGATGCCATCCTACAACGCAATCAATTCAGTTTTGAGCCCACCTGGCCATGCCTTCAAGCCCACAAAGGTAAGTTCCGCCCATCCCCCCGACCGTTCCACCTGGAGATATGCCATCAATGTCTGTGCCAAGCGCTTCAAAGTCTCTGGGAATGCTGTCAAAGCCAGCAGGCACTCTTTGCAAACCTGAGTGCCACTGCTCCAGTTTACTTGCGGTGTGCCACGTCATCCTCCACAGACTGGACCACGAATGGCAAATACTGCACACGCAAACACAGCAACCACTGGGTTAGCCTCCTGCACAGCCTTGTTCATGTGAGCATGGCAGGCTCCGGCAGACCCATGCAAGGTTGTCGTATGTCTGTGTGCATAACCATGCTCATGGTCGTACCAGGTAATAGTTACTTCAAATGCACCTCAAGGTTTGAGATCGCAGGCACACCAGGCCTCTCGTTGATTTTCAGCTCATCCCCACCTTGCCGTTCATGGTGATGACGACGCGTGTCTCGCCATGCTTGCCGGGCATCTGCGAGCAACACAATAGCACATCCAGGTGCACTGCTAACATGGCCTCTCACCCACATTGTACACATTGTACCTTTGAAGGAGGCTGAATCATAGTGTTAATTCAATTCATCAGAAGAGACTTCAAAAACTGTGCTTTCCCAAAAACCAAATCAGTTTTTATGGTGGGTGTGGCGCATTCACATGTGTTCTTTGCAAGCAGGAGGATTGAGCAGCTCTGACTTGCCTTGTCAATGCTGCAGTAGAAGTCAATCGCACTCATGATGCCGTCACCGCACTCCTCGTTGATGATGGCCTGCACATGAGCAAGGCAACAGGACCATGCGGGCACAGCCACAGCTACATTGCAGGAACTTGCAAAATTGTCCAGGCGGGCACCACTTGACACGCACATGCCCTGGCAGTTGATTTGCCACATGATGGCAAGCCTCAACGATCCGCTGCATCAAGTCACCTTCAAACTCAGTGTCAAGGAAGCTGCATGCAGATTGTGCCTATGCGCACCTCACCTTCAGGCCCTCGCCGCCATGCATGATGGCCTCGTACAGCCTGTAGATGGTGGGCTCCTGGATCAGCAGAGGATCAAACCTGCGGGCAGACGCATTCAAATGAACTAAAATCAGGTGTTGTTAGCGTTGCCAGCGCCTTGCTAGGTTGCCGACTCTTTGCGTTTGATGTTGTATGGGCCACATGCTGAGCATTCAACAGGCCTTGTCAGCGTGTGTGCCTCTCACCTGCGGCTGGGCGCCAGCTGCATGGCGCTGAGCTGCTCAGCAGTCAGGGCAGGCACTGCGGCCTGCAGCTTGGACACGTACTGGGGCTTCAGCTGGCTCTGCAGCCAGCAAGCCAGGCAGCGTGAAGAATGTCACTTCAAAAACTGGACTTGTGAAGGCTGTGCCAGGTTCACTACATGCACTTGCCTGTAGCCTGGTACTAGGAAGGCAGGCATGCACAGATCTAGGAAGGCAGGCATGCACAGATGCCAGTCGCATTCAGAAGTCAGATTCACGTGTCGATCACCGTGCTTGGCATCGGGCTGATTGGCGAGATACATTACAAGATGCACAGCAGGAGTAATTGCCCACCTGGTTGGTGAAGAGCTGTGCCACATAGACGTTTGTCAGACCCGTCTCCTTGGCTATCTCAGTGAAGGTCTTGCCAGACTTCTCCTTGGCCTGCAGGAGGTTCTCAACAAGCTCGACTTTGCCACCAGCACCAGGCATGGCAAACTTGCCACTGTGGGCGACACATAGCCGGGGGGTAGGTCGCTGCACACGCGCGCCCGAGAAGCCAGCTGATGGAGAGCGGATTGTCTGCATTTCCAAAACTGACGCGGTTCGCGAGCAAAACGCGACTAATGATGGACAAGATGATTGCGATGTGACCGATCACTGAGGGAATGACGTCATATAGGACGTCAATGGATCCAGTACCTCCAAGGTGCCCCAAGCAAGGGTCGCTCCGGCAGCCAGGAACGGCATGTGATCAGGCACTTTTCCCAAAGTTCGCACCGCACATACGTCCAAGGCCAGCGTGGTCATTGATGGAAGCGATTGGAACCGTGGAAAGGGCACAGAAAGGAATTGGTACAGGATGGATACGCGCATCTAGCTCAAGACTGTTTGACCGCGCAGCCAAGCGCGCCCCTTGCAGGCGAATGGCGCGGTTACGTCTTCCATACAGACCTTGAGCAAACTCAAATCTAATTGCGTCTGACATTGTTGCAAAAGCAGCACCTGCAGATCACGCCATCCGTTTCAGTCCCCACTGGGCTGCGACAGAGCAGATTGGGTTTCCAAACTGCTCACATGACAGATTTTTGTGAGAATTGGTAAAGCAGCCGCAAGGTTTCAGCCGCAAGGCTCCGATACCCTGTCGTTGCAAACGTTGACATTGATACATGATGCAACTACTCTCTTCTCATGGCCCGCATGGTCTCTTCTCCGACTAGCTTGGACTAACACGCTTTTCTGCTCTGCTTCTCTGGTGGTGTATCCTCGTTCCGTTCTGCCTTTTGCATGGCTTGCCAATGTACGCGCTTGTACAAAAAACTGAAAGATTGGCAGTCCTATAGGCCCACGTAGTTACTGAAATGGCCATTTTCACCAGCTCAACACTTTTCCGTTTCTCTGGGAAACTGGGGCGAATCTGGACAGAACCCTTGTCATTCAACGGCAGCAGGGCTATATTACCTGCCTGGAACGAGCTCGCCTAATCGCACCAGCTCAACCCTACCTGCCTAGAATCTCCCGTTACAGTAGCGTAAAAGAGAACAAACGCGGCGTGCAACGGCAAGTGACGTTGTATTCTGTACTCTAGCGTCTGGACGTCTTTTGTTCCCGCTTGTTGCTCACACTTCTCCACATCAGCATGCTAGGGGGTGTGGCTCAGCCGGCAGCCCCGGCGCGAGCGCACTATACAGCCACTACCGATGAGGAGGAGGAAATCGCGCTGGCGCTGGCCTTGTCCGCATCGCTCGCAGACAGTGCAGGCAGGTGCTTGCGTTATACTTACCCGCATGACGTTCGCCTATCCCCATGCCTCATGTGGCTGTTAGACAACATGTCTCACCTCATGCACCTGCACAGGCCGTGCACCTCACCATGCTTCAGCACGGGGTGCACAAGCCATGCCATCGCCCCAGGCAGTGCAGCAACAAGGCCATCAAAGCGCAGCAGCACCTGCGCGACCTGTGCACCAACATCCCCAACATCATCCCCACAATCAGCCACACTACCCACAGTCACATTACCCACAGCCACACTTTCCGCACCCTCAACCGCAACACACCCCGCACCAGGCTTACCAGCAACCCCACCAGTATCCTCATCACCCTCCTACAGCACAGCCCCACTACCCCAGCAACCCTTACCCCGCCTGCCCATCCGCCCCGCCCACGGCTGGGCCTTCAGCGGCCCCCCCAGTCTCACGCCCAGCCGAAAGCAAGCCTCAACCCCCAGCAGCCGCAGACCAGGCACCGCCAGTACGCAGGCTGCACCCTGATCCCTCCAAGTGTGCAGGCTGTGGCAAGGCTGTGTGGACGCAGAGGCTCACAGCGCTCAACAGAATCTGGCACCCGGCATGTTTCGTGTGCGGGTTCTGCTCCGGGCCTGTCAACGAGGGAGGCAACCGATTCGCCATCGGCAACGACGATGGTTGGCCGTACCACATGTGAGTGACGAGACGCACGCACTGCACCACACCAGCAGCACACTCGCAGGTATTGACACTTGGCTCCCCTGCTAGGACACCGTCAAGCTGTGTAATGTATCGCCCTACTGGTCCTCACCAGACAGGTGTCGGTAGGCCCCACCTGACCGCTGCATGACTGACTCGGGTAGCAACTGACTTGAATATTGGCGTAGTAGGCACCGTCAGGACGTGTGCTGTTTTGCCCTGCTTAGTCTGTATGTTCACGCCGCTATCCATGGTTGTAGACCATCCTTGCCTGCTGGCATGACTTGCCCCTCAGGGACTGCTACAGGATGCGCTTCCACCCCGTGTGCACGGTGTGCCAGACGTTCGTGCCGCCGCGGGCTGACGGGCGCGTGGAGTACAAGGAACAGGGCTTCTGGAGGGAAAAGTACTGGTGAGGTGCACTGCCACAGACACAGCCAAGATGTGCTCAACAAGGATGATACGCCTGTGTTGTTGTGCTACAAAGCTCACTCTGCATCCTGCTCAGTGCCTCCACGGATGTGTCTGTGCTCGCTGGGGCAAGGCCTTACGCATCCAACCTTGGCCTTCCCTGTTTATGCCGTGGCAGTCTGCATGCGAGGACAGTCTGCATGCGAGGACTTGATGCACAGTCCCTGCTGGTCCCGCTGTAGATTTTCTTCAGTCTCTTGCTATCCTTTGCCTTGCAGCTCGAAGCACGCGCACGATGGCACGCCCACGTGCTGCTCCTGCTCGCGCTACCAGCAGAAGGGTGGGTCGGGACCAGGCACGAGAACACTTCCACGCCAGCACCCAAATACAAAGGCAGGCCTGAAGCAGCTGACACGTCAAATGCAACACTCCTCCTTACGTCACAATCCGTCCTGACCGTGTGTGTCCTCTCTGTGTATGTCTGCTCTCAGGCACCGAGTACGCCCAGCTGACGGACGGGCGGCACCTGTGCCTGGTGTGCCTGGGCACGCTGGTGGTCGACACGCGGGACGCTCAGCCCCTGTACCAGGAGGTGTGCAGACATGGGGTTACAGGGAACAAGAAACAAAATGCTGCCCATATGGACATGTTCATAACCACCACAAGGGCAGCGCTGCCAGGGCAATTGTGTGGGCTCCAAACAGGCAGAGGGCATGATGGGGAACTGGGAGCACGCACATGTCAACTCTCTCGTGTAAGCATGTCCAGAACCACCACAAGGGCACTTGATATGATTTCCAATACTAACCTTGCGCCCTGGCCTGTGCTTGTGCCCCATCCCGCAGGTCATGTCCTTCTTCAAGCACCAGGGCATGCCGCACCCTGTCAAGGCGCCGTTCATGCTGGTGGACGCGTTCACGCTCACCGAGTACAGGTGGGGCGGACTGGGGGCGGGCGGGCAGGTCCTGCGCCCCATGCCATGGGCGGATTGTGGCTTGGAAACGCTACACAGAATGCTTGTAGAGGCACAAGGGGGCACAGGCGAGCAGATCTGTTGTGGCTCAGCACCGGCAAGCCCCTGGCCTGTGTGAGCGGGTATCAGAGTCTGAACATCTGTGTGTGCACGTGTGGATTCGCCTCAGCTGGACACAATCTGTAAAGATGCTGTCACCAAGAGGAAAAAGGAGAAACACACAGCCTCTTAAAAAGCTCAGAACTGGCAAACTTCTTTTTTTTCTGCCATAAGAAGGCAACGATGACTAGCAAAGGCAGCAAGCAGCCACCGTGCTACTGAGAAGCATTTACACACAGAATGCTGCTAGGCCCGTCATCCGTGGCTCGTTAGTGTGTGAACCTGTCAGCGTGTCCCGTGTCCGTGCGTGCTGTGTCTCAGTGACAAGGAGGGCAAGGACCGCACCGGGGGCCCGGTGTTCCATGTGCGCGGCCTCACGCTGGCAACGGTGTACCGAACCATTCCCACAATCGTGCGCGCCGCTGGTGAGCGCACTGGAGCTGAGCGGCCCTCCGGTCACCCGCACACAGGCGGTGCAGGCACTGTGCAGCCGGACGCACCACCGGCCTCAAGCAGTCTGGTTGCCTGTTGTTGCTTAATGCATGGCCACTAATGCAACAAATGCCTTAAGAGCTCTTACTGGTTCACAGCAGCATTCGTGTAAACTGTCGTACTCTGGATCTGTCGTCAGCAGGTGGCGGCGCACAGTCTGCCCGGGTGTGTCCTGTTGCATGGGTGGTGCTTCAGCAGCTTGCATGTGGCGGCATGTGATTGTGTGCAGGCGGCAGTGGACTGGGCGTTAACACCGTCAACACCTCCCTGCCCCTGGCACAGGGCGCGGTCACGTGTCAGGTGTCAGCCATCCTGGTCATGTACGGGCTGCCCCGCCTGCTCACGGGTGAGGCACAGGCAGCCAGCAGCGGCAGTGATACTTGAGGTACCACGGCAGCGCCAGAGCAATGAAAGGGACGCATTGCCAGAATGTTGGCTACCTGTGATGTGAGATGGTTGAGTGGCACTGGCTGCTTTGTTGTGTGTTGTGTGAAAGATTCATACTCAGTGGTAGGACTTGCGCCAGCAGCGGTCTCCAGGTGCAACGTCCGTCAGGGGCACCGGGATCACATGACTAGCAACGTGCTAGCGTGTGTTTGTGCAGGTTGCATCATGGTGCATGAGCTCATGCACGCATGGCTCAGGATGAAGAACGTGGCAGGCCTGGACCAGAAGGTGAGGGGCGCAGGCAGGACCGCAAGCAGCAGAGTTCTGATTGAGAACAAACTCGTCTGTATTGCAGGTAACTCAACCTCAACAACTCCGCATGTTGTTTGTGTTCAGACCGTTGTTCTGACTCGTGCCTGTAAAGGTCGCATCAGTGTAAGATGGAATTGGCAGGAGTTGGCATCTCTTTGAAATCAGTTACGTTTGAATCATGCCAGTGACAGCGACAGGTGTGTGCAGGTGTTGTGACAGGTGTGTGCAATACAGGGGAACACGCCTCGGTAGGACCATTGTGACGGTCCTGCTCTCCTCCTGGCCACTGCATTGCCGTAACGTGATGAATCGCTTGATTGGTTTGCAGGTTGAGGAGGGGCTGTGCCAGCTGATGGCCTACGTCTGGCTGGACCACCAGGCCAATACGCTCACAGAGACAGACCAGCAGAGGCTCGCATCATACTTCGCATATCAAATCAGAGAGGTACGTGTGCATGCGACTGACGGCCGCACATGCTGTGACACTCAGGCGATACTCAGGTGACACGGTAGGCAGCGCTGCTGAAGTAGGTCCTGTGTCAACTGCGCGAGTGCAGGCTGACGGACGTTGCTTGTCAGACATGTTTTCGTGGGGTCCACATGACAAGCACGTTGACAGTTGCGCACCAGCCGCTGCCCTGACTTTTTTTCGTGCTCCGCTGCCTGCTCCGCCGCCTGCAGGATACGTCGGTTGTGTACGGTGACGGGTTTAGGGAGGCCTACGAGGCCTTCCAGCAGCGCGGGCTCACTGCCGTGGTCAACGACGTGCTCCGGCGCGGGAGGTTCCAGTGATGCGGCAGGCAGGGGCGCGACCAGCTTTGCCATCGAGATGCTGTAGAGCGCGTGTGCCAGAGTGCAGGTACGCTGGTGCACTGCTTCGCCTGTGTGCCATTCGCTGTGCTAACGTGTTTCAGGATAAGGAACAAGAGAGGTGGCTGCAGGCCAAGTTGATAAGGTGCAGTGGACTGTAGACTGTAAGGGCACTTGCAGCAAGAGCAGGCCGCATTCGGCAGGCTGTGCACTGACAGCTTTCCAATTGTATGTACCCAGCCGTAGAAAAAGCTCCGGCTACTATTGCACTTTTGCAGGATGGGAAGCAACCATGTTTCTACTTTTGAAGTGTATTCTTCTTGCAGTTCTGTTCAATTTATGCTGACCGGACCGTGCCACATGCACTCTTCTGCTGCAAGTTGGTTGTTTGTATCAGCAGCATGACACTTGTGCGGCCATGTGCTGCACACACTGTACGGACCACTGGCCACTGCTGTCCCCTGGGGCGCCGTTCTTGTGTGAAAGGGCAGAGCTCAATGACAGCCATACTATTTTGTGGACTTACACATGCGCATACAGACAAGTTGCTTTTGCTTTGCTGCTCTACAATTGCTGCTCTAGTTTTCTATACCTCTACAGTGACATGCCCTAAGTTCGATCGATACTTCCCTTGGCAGGCTGGTATGAGTATTGACAAGCTTGTGCTCGTTGCCGTTTTCCTGCCTGCACGCCGAATGCTTATACAATGAAGGCTGACGTGCCTTAATGGAAAGATGTGCAGCTTGCTCATGCCTCCATTCGGTATTGGATGAGTATCGCATTTAAATTGGTTATAGTTGACTGGTGACTGAATGCCAACAGTCGGGCAAGCCCTTTTTGCATGAGTTTGCTACGGTGTGCCAGAGTCTGCTAGCCGTTGCTTACATGAAGTGAGGGAACCAGGCCCGTTTCTGATTTAGCTTTTGCGTTGCTGTCTTCTTCCGTTGCTGTCTTCCTGCTGTCTTCGTGCTGTCTTCGTGCTGTCTTCTTCCGTTGCTGTTATCTTCCGTTGCTTGCGTATAGTGGCCGCTGCCGTTGCTTGCTCCCGTTGCTGTTATCTTCCGTTGCTTACGCATCATGACAATAGCACATCATAACAAAAAAAAGTCCACCTCTTCAAAACAGCACTAACTCTTGTATAACGCAGACTCATGCAGCTGTGCAGAGCTGGCACATTGCAACTGAGGCTTTTGCGCATTCCAATTCTCAACCTGCCTGTGTGTATGAAAGGGTGACTGAACTGACTTTGGTTCACCCGAGAATAATCCAAGGTGTGCAGCTTGGGCGTTCAACTATGTGCAAAGGGTGCCACTATGCGTGCTTCACAACCAACCAGATACAGCCAGTCGGTTCGAGCCTGCAAGTTAAAGTCACGGATCTCTCCTTATTACTCACAACTGATAGTCGCCTCGCGGCAATCAGCATTTCATTCGTTGGAAGAGTGAACCTGCTGCACAGGTTCGCCTTGTAAAACTGATGCTCGTGCGTATGGTGTCATTGCATGGTGACATTGCAGGTGTTTGTGCTAGACATGCAGCATCAGCCAGCAGGGTGGCATGACTGAATGCTCAGTAACGGCTAGACACACAAGATTACTGGCCACAGGCCAAAAACCACTAAATTCTTTTCGAAACTCAAGTTTCTGTACTAGTACATAAACCCTGACCTTAGTTCTACGTATGATCACCACTGGACTCTGTCTCATTTGCTTGCCCCCTAGCCCCAGAAAGTCATCGATTCGGAGCTTGGTCCCCGTCAGCTAGTCATCGTCCCGATGGATGCCCTGTGACTCCTTGAGCTTCTCCAACTGCAGGCAGGCACAGCAAGGGAAACTCACGATGCTGCAACTTGCAGCTCACATCGGGACACAGCTGCCCAGCCCAAAGCATGCACTCCGAACGTGAACAAGAGCTCATCTCCTGGAGCGTGCGTCCCTCAGCGCAGAGAGTGACTGTGCAACTGTGCGCACATCTTGAGTGACTGTGCGCACGTACCATGAGTTTGCGCGTGAACTCGGTGGGCGCCTCCTTGACCGGGGCCCAGCTGCCAATGGTCGCGAAGTCCTGTGCACATGGGCATGCATGCAACATGGGCCAGACAGTACTGGTTGCTTGCCTCCTACCACGGAACACCCCATGCTCGCCTGCTGAACAGCCACAGCCAAGCGTATTGGACGTGCGCTGTCTTCCAGTGTGCAGCTACAGTAACTGGTTCACCCTTGCATTGGTGATCCGCGTAACGCACACACCTGCACTCAGTCGACTCCTGCAAGCGCCTGTCATGCCTGAGATCAGGTGGCCTTCCAGCCAACTTGCCGCCGGCGCACCTTAAGTGAGATGCGCCCATCCTTGTCCGCGTCACACAGCTGCATGACTAACTGCATGTCAGCCTCGTCGACCTGCAAGAGAGTTGCACGTGTGGGCAACAGGCCTTGAGCACTTGAGCAGTGCAGCACTGCTCATTGCGTGTGGTGGCTGTGCTGCATACACTCCAATCGTCGGCCCTTGGTTGCCATCCACAATCTGCCTATGGTTATCAGTTACCTGGTCCATGCCATGCATCTGAAGCAGCAGTTTCTTGATGACGTGTGCGTCCACATGGCCCGTTTCTGCTGTGTCCAGGATCTTGAACGCCTCGACATTGGGGTCCACGTGCTGCAAACAAGCATAAACCAAGACAGCGGGTTGGCAGAAGTTGGCATCTCTCTGAAATCAGTTACGTTTGAATCATGCCAGTGACAGCGACAGGTGTGTGCAGGTGTTGTGGCAGGTGTGTGCAATACAGAACATTGACTGTGTTTCAAGTTACCGGAACCTGCTGCAAACGGACAGCAGCTAGGAGCTCTACAGATCCTACTGTGCCAACCCATCAATTGCCTCACCGGCGCGTCCGTGTTCATGAGTAGGCGGGTGAGCTTGTCCGCCGACATGTTGCCTGTGCCCACTAGCTCGCGCACTTCCTTGGCGGAGATGTGCGGGAACAGCAGGCGCAGGCTGTCAAGCATCTGGCTCTTGGTCAGCACGGAGTGGCCTGGCAGGATGAGGGCAGGGCCAAGGCAATGTGTTGCTGTGAGTGTGGGGCGCAACAAGCGCCATAACATGTTGTGCAGACTGACTTTGGACAGGTGTCCAGCACCCGGATGGCCGACATATCAGGAAACAGGTCAGGCCAGTGGGTGAGCTAGACCCTTGAGCCGCTGCATCTGTTCAATCGTATATTCATAGAGCTATTGCCATGACCTTGTGAACTGTTGTGCTGTGGCTTTAACCTGTGCTGGCTGTGCAGCTTCGGCTGTGAATGCGCACACACCTGCCGGTGAAAGCAGGCTCCAGGCTTCTGAGATGTTCTCGGGCGTGAGGTGAGTGGGACGGGGAGACAGCTGCTGCTGCTTCTGTAGTCGGAAGCGGACACAACGCATGTCATTTATGGTGCATGGAACGGCCATCGACGTGCCTTATTTGCTATAGCATGTGCTTTGCATTGAGGACTCTACAGCTGGTCCAATCCTGCATGCCTCCAGGTTGTTGTGTGGCGCCCTGCGATAGGGTCCTGCCTTAATCAGTGATGCCTGACTCCCTCACCTGCTCTGCGGACATGATGTCTTCTCTTCTAGCATCAGTATGTGCCTGCCTGGCAGCGGCCAGGAGGCTTTTGGACGATACCGACGTCATCGTACACCTGCGTGCATGCACGACCTCGCATGCATCCCTCATTGGCACGTGTCCAAAGACAGACGTCTTGGCTACTTAGCTGTGTTCCTCTAAAAGGCTGCATTCTGTACGGTTTCAGATGCTGGTCCTGCCCACCAGGCACTTGCCTTCTGTAACGTCCAAACTTTCAACCCACAGCAGCAATCCAAAACTCTGCAACCGCGACTGTAAAGCATACAAAGAAGACTGCCTAAGCTTCGCGATTCTGATGCAAAAATGCTGATGACGCGTACGGCAAGGAAAAACGTGCAAACTTCTGCTGTCTGTGAATAGTGTTGCACGGTAGCGCTGTTCCTGGGTGCCGGATCTGCCTCAAACAGCGCTCACGCTTTGCGACAAACTGCACCGCCCCGCCTTTTGAATTCAATTAGGACTGTGCAGCCGGTGGCAGATCTTCAGTACACAGAAGGCGGAAGAATGACTGAGCAGCGCATGATTGTCATGCCAGAGGAGCATGGCAGCCTCATACGATCTGTTCTGGTTCAGGATCCAAAATGTGGTGGCATGCAGACTTGCATGCTGACGGATCAAGGGTCACTGCTAGAGTTGACCCATTACAAGGCCATGTACTCCAGCTGGCTAGTGGGAGACCAGCTGGCTGGCGGTGAGCATGCCACCACGGCAACGGAATGCATGCTCAGGGCGTGGCTGCTCAACCACCAGTGTTGTTTTGCCATGCAAACAGACGTGCGGTGTAAGTCAACATGTGATGCTGTGACTGGTTGCAGATGGCGGCTTGTATCTAGCCACACCGTTGGACCCGCTCTTTGCGCTTCTTCCCGTTCTGGAAGGGGCTAGGTCGCAGGTACATGCGGCTAGTCACACCATCCACACCATCCACACCACATGGACACGAGCCCAGTAGCCAAAATCGCCTGCATGCTGGCTATTTCGCTTTTCAAACATGAACAGTGCGGCCAGAATCAGCATGGCTTGATACCAGCAGCTGAAACGCTGCGGTGCGCCATGCATTCTTGCGCTCGGTCATGCAAGGCAGACACCTCGTGCATGTCTTGCTTTGCTGCGCCTCAGGGCGGGTCCACTTCTGTGTGGGTGCCTGTTGATCAGCTGCTGGACGGCTACCGGGGCACCAGTACCAATGCAGCGGACCTCCAGGCACTGCTGATCAGTGCACAGCCGAAACTGGAATGTGTGGGGGATGTCAGGGACGTGGACGGGGACAAATTCTTCAGACTCAACGATGACAAGGTCAGTGATCACAGACTCGTGCAGCATCAAGAAACAGCTTCGTCAGCTCGTACGCAGCCCAAGTGGATTAGTCAAGTGCCCGTGACATTTTCAACGGCACTGCCAGCGGGGGCGCCATCAAGTCACTTTATTCACTCAAGGCTATGCCTGGTCCAGCTCTGCCTTCGCTACTTCAGCTATAGCATAGGTCGACAAACACATCTGTGTGTGCAGCTGGACAGCCACTCGGCACCAGGTGTTTGAATTGCCACTGATGTGCCGCTCATCATCCAGGCAGGCGGGTGTCCAGGCTACCGTAGCTAGCACGGAGCGCAGCTGTCAGCAGCACAGCAGTTTGCTGGGTTGCCATGCTCGAATCTGCTGCAAAGTGGGTTGCTTGACCAAGGTCTGGCCTGCCAACTTCTTTCTGTGAAGTTATAGGACTTGTCAGCTGCTATAAGGTCTTTTGGGCTGCTTCTGGACACACGTGTGTTTGCTCTCATGCCACAGGTGCTGGCCTGGCTGCTGTGCAAGCATGACCAGTGCAAGGTGGCCCTGGCCGCTCAAGTGGCCCCACTGGACGGGAGAGGCCAAGATGCGTATGCTGCTTCATTCTTAGCAGAGTACCTGACACCTGCTTGGTACGTCATGACGTACAGTGGCGTGGCCTGCCCTTGTTGTGCGTGTTCACTTGGCAGCACCCTTCACCCATCGGCGTACCCAAATGGTACATCTGGCCAAGGATTTGCTTTCACAGCGCAAATGCAAGCGTTCTGAAGCCATGGTTCAGTGTTCCCTGGCATTCTGCTTCCACAGGTCATTGCCCTCTGTGTCCAACTGGATTTCGCTTGTATTGCTGCACCTGCAGGTCTGCCAAGCTGGCCAAGCATCTCTGTATAGAGCCGGGAGGGTCTACTGGCGAAGCAGGTGTGGGGGTTGCAAACCTTGGCAGGGCGATGCAGGTGGCACATCGCACTGGTCCACCTGGGAGGGGTGCATTGCAGGAATGCATGGCAGCAGGGGAGAATGCGACAGGCTGTGGATGTGGAGGGTCTTTGAGGTGCATTACGTTGAGTGCTCCTTTGTGCTGCAGATCGGCCAGACATGACCTTTGTGCATGTGTACATGTGTGCACAGGGCACAAGCATCATCAGCCTGCGCCACAACCGCCTCAAGACAAGCGGCCCAAGGTGCGCCATGCACATCATCTTCAAGTGCACGTGATCTCGTCTGCTCTTTGCAACTGAAGACCCGAACCAGCCTTATGCATGCCAGGAGCAGTGGATGTCATGTCTTGACTGCATGCAGCATGTTGGTGTCGTGTGCCTGCAGCTGGATCCTAAGGAGGAGGCAAACAAAAAGGCGGCCCAATCCCGCGTGCTAGCGCGCCAGGCTGCGGCAGCCAAGGTGGCAGCTGGGAACAAAAAGATGACGCAGTTTTTTGTAGCAAAGCCTCAAGCGCCCTCCTAGTGCATCTGACCTGTACAAGACTCATGACTTCAGCTGAACGCGGGCTTGGTTTGGCGTAGCGTCAAAGGCATGTCACATGTGCAGTGAAGGGTGAGACGGCACGCTTGAGCTTGTACCAGGCGGCAGGTGTGTATGCCATGATCTTCTATGCCACCGCCTGGAGCTGGGTGTCTATCATAGCATCCTTCTCAGCCACAGCATTCACATTTCCTGCTTGTTGATGTCAGCCTGCTGGTGTCTAGCTCTGATGCCTGCTTGTTGATGTCTAGCTCTCATGTCTTCTAGCTCTGTATCGCTGCTGCCGTGAGCAGGTGTCGGAAACTTCCTCCGCACACCAGGCTGTCTTCTAGCTCTGTTGCCCATTGACTGCAAGCAACTGTAAACTGTGCCAGGGAGGGCCTGCGACCTGCCTGTGCTTGCCTCAAGCCACCAACCCCAGGCAGGGGCCGTGGCAGCATTGTCTCTCGTTTAATGATGGATGGTTGCAGTGCTGGAAAGGAAATCAGGTTGCCAGCCCAACACCCGCTCATTCGCTCATTGCTTCAGCTGCCACCGTGCTGTATAGGCTCAGTGGTCAGTGGGTTGTTGAACTCCTGATTGGAAAGCCAGACTGTAAACAAGCGCGTTGTGCTTTACAAAGATGTTTGCCAGTTCTGGGACAATTCATGTGTGACTCTCAGTTCTTCGTTTCTTTTGAAGTGGTACACTGACAGCATGTGCCTGTCAATGCCGTGCTGTGTACGTCTATCCCACAAATACGGAGGTCCCGAAGCTGCACATGCTGGCAGTGCTGACGGCAACATAGTACACAGCAGTGACTTTGACAACAACCGTCGAAAACGTGCATAACGCTGTGAAGTAAATCGTGCAGGTGCATTGCCTCACACAACAGTTTGTTTTTGCCAACCAAGCACTTGTCCAACCTGTTGCAATCGCACGCATGATGGTCGCCTAGCCGGGGCAGGCAGCATTGCGGGGCCACCATTCCTGCATTCCCATGACAGCCGGGACATGCTCACTCTTCGTGTGTGGCGTGGCGCTGTCCGCCCTGATTGCATGCCTGGCTGCTCCGGCAGACCGGGTACGTGCAAGCTTGCAATTTGCGAATATTGCGAGACCAATATATATATATATGTATATCTCTTTGCTGTGTTTGATACTGCGGTCTTAGACTTCAGTCAAGTAATTTGAGCTCTGCCTGCTTGCCTTGCAGATTACTTTGCTTGACCTGCCTCATGTGGACAACTGCAGCCTCTGCATCAAATGCCATGTCACAGCCAAGCCCCTGCCCACAGTCCCAGCTTCAGAAGCTCTGAAGCTGTCAGCCACAGACTTCCGTCCCATGCAACAGCATGAAAAGCAGAAGAAGCCATTCTGCGATGAATGCCACGGGTGCACACATGACCTGCAGCTCCTGGTAAGCACAACGGAAGTGCCTGGCAGTACAGGAGCAGCATGCGATGACAGACATGCAGGCATGCAGGCAAGCTTCTGCGCCCTGATTCAGCTACTGCACCATGACAAGCCGCATCCCTTGCCTTGGTGCTGCGCTGGCATCCATGTGCGTTCATGGCGACAGTACTCTTCAGGTTTCGTGGCACTGCACCCATGTTTCTGCAGGCCAACCACGGCTCCAAGATTCTGTTCAACCGCACGTTCAGCGACGAGGCAGGTGCCTCTCCAAACTGGCTGTTCAAGGCCAACACGACCGAGGACCCCAGCGGCCGAGCCATAGTCAAGGTTGCATGCATCCCTGTGGGCAAGGTGCCGGGTCAGGTGAGGACGGGGGAGGAGCACCGGGCCAAGGTGCTATTCATTAGGCATTCAGCAGTGGCAAGCAGCAGGCTTTCATGCTGAATGGTTCAAAGGCGCTTGCTCCTGTTGTCGCTCGTGTCAGATGCTAGGTGCCTGCTCTGATAACCCCACTGTTCCATGACTGCACACTGGGCCGTGGGAAAAGCCTGCGCACATTCAGTGCTTGCATTGACTCCCGCAGGCCGAACCAGCTTGCCATGCGCATCACACAGCCAAGCATGCCAAGCTGTACCTGGCAATTGAAAAGATCTCAGAGGATTGCGGTCTTACAGGTACAACATGACAGGCTGATGGGACGGTCGCAGGCCTGTAGCAAGTGCAGCCTGGGACATGCAGCAGCAGCAGCAGCAGCAGCAGCAGCAGCAGCAGCAGCTGAAGTGTCGTTGGTGTCCATGCTGTGTGTTCGTATTCCCACATGTGTTTTGCAGACATTGTGCCAAAGGTGTGGGTGCAACCCATCAGCGCAGTCTTGCCCAAAATTGGTTACCATCTCAAGTAAGTAAGCAATACAAGGGGTGACGCATTTTTGCATTGCTTGCGTCTGGGCGTGTGGCCTGCTGCACTTTCACTGCCTGTCCTGGTGTGCAACTGTATGTGCCCAAGTGGCCGTGCGCCTAGCCTAGCCCTCTCTTTGGTCTGTCGTGCTCTGCTGACGCTCCCTGGGCCCCTTGCCCTGCAGCTGGCATGCCACCTGGATGGCCCAGGCCCCGGGCATCAGCATGGAGAACGTGGTGCGCCTGGGCACGCCCATGATGCACCCCAACCAGCTGCTGGACTTCATGCACAACAAGTTGAATAAGACACAGATTGTTTTGGCGGCAATATTTGACCTGCTGACAAGCCAGTGTGACAGGCATGCACAGGTGGGCGGGCGCAGGACAGGGTTGCTCGGGTCAGGAGTGCACTGCCTCGTTCACTGACAAGATCTACAGAAGCTGACGTGCAGCGTCCTTGCCAGCTCTACTGTGCTTCATGCTATAAGAGAACAGCTCATATACATAAGCATCCCGTGGAGCAGTTGTGCCTGAAGCTTTGAGTACCTGGTTTGCTTGGCAAGGGTGTAGGGTGTGCGTCAAGGCGTGCATGTCGAACCAAGACTTGTGTCCAGGTTTCAACGGAAGAAATCCTGCCACAGTAAGTTTAGTCCATTTCCTTCCGCTGCTGCTTTGGCGCCCTTCATTACACACGTTGCCTGGGGCGCAACTCTGGCTGCAGAACATATTCATCAACGATGACGGACACATCACCTTGATAGACAACGAGCGCGCGCTGTACGAAAACCACATCTGTGGCATGGACTCCATCCTCCTGCCCACCACCAAGAAGTTTGCGATCAATGTGTTTGAGAATGCGTGGGTTAACAAGTTCAAGAACTGGGGAGACAAGGCGAGCGGCTGCACACCTTGCTTGCAGAATATCCGACCAGCACAAGCCAGACAGGACTTCATCAAGATCAGCCATGACCGACCATCATGCAGAGGGACCGCCTCTGTTGTTTATGCCTAATGGTCACAGTGATTCAAAGTGGCCTAAAATGTGTTTTGTTTGTACAGGTCCCCAGCTCCTGGGCTAACGTGCCCTTGTTGTTGGACTACCGGTGCTACGTGCCCGGAGGGCAGATGGGCAAGCAGTGGCCCGCACAAGTGGGCAAATGTCTGGAGAAGTTCTCGCGCCTGTCGGTGCAAGACATGATGCAGCAGTACGGCCTGCCCGACGAAACGTCTGCGGCAGCGCTGAAGAACCGCTCTTCAGGTGTGTTGTGTGTGCAGTGGAGACGGGAAGTTTGGAGAAAGGTTCAGCAGGATAGGCAGCGGGCAGCAGTTAAGTAGATGGACAAGGGGGTTGGCAGGCAAGCTATGACACGGGCGTGTACTGCACTCAATTGTCTTGACAAATAATAGGTTGCTTTCTGCAACAAACAACACCGTCTAGGCAAGGGAAAGGGATTAAGCCATGTTTGCTCAAAGAGACGAGTCTGTGACTCTCTCAGCAATGCTGTTTGTGGATGGCGGCGGCTGTTACATTGTGCCTGTGACGCTCAATGCCGTGCTGTGGTGCAGCCATGTACGAGCACGGGTTTGAACATGCATTGACGCATGGCTATCCACGGAATCCCAACGCGTGGCGCTACAAGTTTGTGGAGCCATGCTGCAAGATCCATCACCCGGACATGTACCGGTGTGCCAACAAGGCATGGAGGCCTGACACAGCCTTGCCTTTTGGCGATCCCATCGGTGGAGGGCCTTGGAACAGGGACTGGAGGGATGTAGGGACGTATGAGGGTGGATCTGTGTTCTAAGCCGAACTCGTGAGCGCAGCTTTTGGCTACTTGCTTGTCCTTACTCATGCAACCAACAGAACAGCAGCTTCTTAAGCTGTCCACATTTTTCCTTGGCTGTAAGCCGGTCTAAGGCTGAAAGCATATGAGAATTATAGAAGTGCTGTGAAGCTGTAATGGAATCTGGTCTTCAAAACTCTCCATGGGCGCTGCACTTGGGCCTGGTGCCCTTTTCCTCTGTTTCCCGTTTTGCAACCCACCATCTGATCAAGGCCCGAGCTGCATAGGCTGATTCACACGCAATGCCCACGTATGGCTACTACAGTCATGCACGCAACAAAAAAAAGGTTTGCCAGTTCTGGGACAATTCTTGATTGTGCTTTGCGTGGTTCTTCCCGCACCACAGGCAGCACAACTACACCAGACGTGTTTTGTTATACCTCCATGCATGGCTATTGATACCAAAGCCCTTAGTTGCCGATGCCACGGTCCCTGGCACATGCAGCCTACCATTGCCATGTAATGCAGGAAGTGGGAACTGAACAGACAGCTCAGCCGTTACTGAACAACCGCCAGAACGTAAGAGCTTCTTGGTCATGGATTCTGGGCAGGCGTTCACCTGTGTGTCGTTGCCCAGCACGCCATACGGGAAATCCCTTGTCAAACAGCATCACCGGCTTTTGCATTTTCCGGCTGCCTTTTCAGCATGCAGCACCCAAACATGGATGAGGATCTCACAAAGGAACAGAAGGACCTATGCGAGCAGTTAAAGAACAATGTGGCCAGCGTTGTACAGGTGCGCATCGCACTAGTGAGTTCATCGAGGTTCAAATTCTGTGGTAGCGTGTACCATCACCTCGCTATGGTCTGCGCAGAGCAATGCAGCATTGCAAGCTTTCTGCAACGAGCACACCTACGTTCGCTACCTACGAGCCCGGTGAGTATCACTGGATTCTCTCAACTCAACACCGGCTACCTCGCCCGGGGCAGGAGTCCTGCCGTGAGTCATGCCCTGAGTCCATGTATTCATGCCCTGCTCGCAGGCAGTGGAACCTTCAGAAAGCCACTAAGATGCTACATACATCATTGGAGTGGTAGGTGTTGGCTGCAGTCTGTGCATGCTGACAAGTTATTGGAGAGTCCTAAACTCAGGTCGTCCCACGGGAAGACGCGTGCTGTGCCACTCCAAACTTTTACCCTCTGTGCTCTGGCCAGTCCATGACAACAAGGCAAGCATACTGCTGCTGCAGGCGCATGCAGTACAAGCCACACATGACCCGGTTTGATGATATTCGTGAGGAGTGCGTCACTGGCAAGAACCACATATACTTTGCGCCAGACAAGCAGAACCGTCCCATTGTGATGATGCGTCCCAGGTGCGCTCATGGCTCTTGTGCAGGCTGAGTGTGCCTCTTTCTTTCCCAGTTTAGGTGCAGTTTGACAGAGCCTCGCCAGAGAGTTGCTGAGGTGTCCACCAGGCAAGCCCTTGAACACCTTTCAGCCTCGCACTTGTATCACAGATGCAACTGTTGCTTTACGCATGCCCATATAGATGTCTGTAGTAAATGGTGGCCGCACCCGTGATGGTGCAGTGTTCCATGCACAAAGGCGCTTCTGCATGCCTGTTGCTGCATTATTGCAGGAATGAAAACACCAAGACGTATGACCGGCAAACCAAGTTCCTAATCTATTTGTTGGAGCAGGCAGCACGCATTGCAGACAAGCGAGGTGACGCGTCTGGGGGATGGAAGGATTGAGACTTGTGGGTTACAAGGGCATGCAGCTGAACAGGCCCCGTATGTGCTGGGCGTGTGCGGCATTTGCCACTGAACGCCGAGTGTGCCGAAATTGAAAACCCTTCAGGTGGTCCAGGGGTTGTGTGAGTGGTGCAGCTAACCGACTTTTGCATGCTGGGTAACCTGAAGCAAATTCGGTGCTTGTGTGGCAAAGCAGGCCTCCATGCTCACCTGCAGCTCCAGTTGACTTTGCCTGAGCATGGCCGTGCCGGTCGGTTTTTGCGCAGGTGTTGGCAAGATGACATGGCTTTTGGATTTTGAGGGCTACAGCATGGCCAATGCTCCGCCCTTGCAAATCTCCATCCAGTGCAACTCCATCCTCCAGAATCACTACCCCGAGCGACTGGGCGCTGCAGTCTGCTACCACGCACCAATGCTCTTCTCATTCACATGGAAGGTGGGTTCATACATGTCATCCTTACTTAGGTTATGTGTGTGTGTGCGTGTGTGTGTGTGTGTGTGTGTGCATGTGTGCGCACACGTGTCAAGATGCAACCATTCACACGTGCGCGGAAGGTTGAGCCTGCTTCTGCTTTGCTATACACACACTGGACTACAGGCACGCTGTGACATGGTGCAAGGAGCAAGCGCAGAGGCCAACAATACCCTGTTGAGTCTCGTCTCCAGCCATGACTACGACCCGATGACCTGTGCCTAATCATTGTGCTCTTCAAAGGACAGTGGTTATCTAGGTCCGTGCCAAGAAGACTTGCCGGCATATCTCAGCCTCTTGCTTCCAATGTTGCTGCAGGCGGTGCGCCCTTTCGTCGACGCAGTGACTCAGCAGAAGATTCTCTTTGCAGACAAGGGGTCAGCTGAACAGACAATCATGAACGAAATGTGAGTTTGCCGTTGGTGCTCTAATGAATCGGAACAGTTTATGGCTCAGCGCTTGAGACCTGCAGTTGGCACAGGCAAACAGCCATGCAACCCTTGCACAATTACCGGCATATCACATGCCTCGCCCGTGCCCCTGGCCCGCACGCCCACACCTCAAGCCCGTGCTCAACCCGCAGCTCATCACCCGCTTGATATGATATGCTATAGGTTTGATATGGACAAGATGGAGTCCTGCATGGGCGGTGGAGTGCCGGGGTATGTGTTCGACCTGGCGACGTTTGAGCGCGAGTGCCGCGAGTACGACGCGGCAGTGCAGGCGGAACTGGACCAGGCAGAGGCCAAGCTCAAGGTAAAACCGACAAACGATCAGGCCTGCTCACTGGCATTGGTACATTGACGTCATCACAATTGCTTGGGAGTTGTAGGAATAGCTCTTGTAACGGTTTGTGGGGGTTTCTTTACGTCCATTAAAGGCAGAATTGTGCAGATGAACCTTTGCTGCTGAGTGTGGTGCACAGGGATTAAGGCCAGGACCGAGTAGCTAGCTTGTCAGACTGGCGGCTGTTCAACCAGGACTGATGACATTAGGACCCTTGCTGCCCAACTCGCAGGGTGCTGCCTCATCCTCCGACATGGAAGTGGTGGGGCTGTCAGACAAGATGTCAGAGGTCAAGGTAGCGGCCTGACGACCACGTGCTGCACCGCATGTGGCAAGGACTGAGGGCACTACAGACTGGGTCAAGTTTTGTAATCGGTGTCCACAAGCATGAACATGAGATCCACTGTGAACTTCAACACACGTGTTATTAAACACTTCCGTGCAACAGCACACAAGTCTTGTTACAGTACAGCGTAGGTGCACTGGGGTCGGTGGTCGGTGGTGGCAATGTCGAGTAGGTGCAGACGGGTAGGTGGTCGCTTCAATGACCAGCCACACTAGCCACACACAAGTGTGTTGTACAGCAGTGATCCAACTGGCATATGCAGTCATGACCATCTAACGACTGACGTCTGGCAATTCATGTTTTCAAATCAAAGGAAAGGAAGCACCGCTGCTAACCAGAAGATTGTTGTTTTGTATTGATGGCGACGCGTTCGGCGTACTGTTGAGGATCTCCCGGTAAGTATTGGAGGAGATCGCACAGCTTCAAGAAGCATCGTTTGCGTGCACAGAAGTTTGGACGAGATCGTTTGCTCAGTAAGACGTCGGTATCACGAAGCAGATGTTGTCGTCTCATCGTCATCATTATCAAGAGTTGTCAGTCCTCTTTGCTATTGCTTTTTGCCCAGGTCGATCTTTTCATTTTGCCCATGACATTGGGAGTGCGTGCGTCTGTGAGTCAGTGTCTTTGCCATCAAGACCCCTCTGATGTAGGAGTCAATCTCGCAGAACGCAGAAGCGAATCCTGAAGCTGGGGAGTCCCACGTCCATGACCATTGGCTGTGGTTTTTGTCTTGAAAATTAGTGGAACAGACGAATGTTATCAACGTCGCTTTCTCTGAACAGTTATGCATAGGGTTTGCCAGTCCGTGGTCCATGCATTTGGTGTAGCAGCACTGTCCAATCTGAAGCAGAAAAGAAAAGAAGTTTGCCAGTTCTGGAACAGTTCTGGGAAGTATCCTGCACTGGAACCAGTGTGGTGCCATATGTCCTGGATAATTTGGCGCACACTACGCCCACCGTGTAGAGGAGTCGAATGAGTGCCAGTCCTGGGACAATCCTTGTGAACATCGCTGGAACAAGTGTGGTGACGTGCGTGTAAAGGAGGTGTTGAGTCAGTGTCAAGCGCCCCACTGAGGCCTGTTGCTGGTGCCAAGAGCGTGAAGCAACTGGAACACTTGGTGGCGACTCACAATAAGTCCCAGAACTGGCAAACTTCTTTTCGTTTTTTTTGTGTCTTCTTTTGGGGTGATGACGTGCACGAGATATGCGAGTGTGACAGAGACTGGCACCCTCCCTTCCAGTTCAGACTCCCGATACTCTCGCGGGCCAACGTGTGCAATAGGGCACAACTCGTGAAGGATGTACAGAGTTCGTTGTATGGCCCATACTTACTCACATCGAGGACGTGTCCACACACGCAAAGCCTGGCAAAGGTGAACTTGCAGAGCCTCTTGCAACTGCGATTGACAAGCCTCACGGGTTTTGCTGACAGAATAGCATCCCAAGGGTTGTCATTATCACAATTGACTGCTGACTGGCATGGATTCCCTCATACCATACCAGCATGTGCCTTGTGGCCTGGCAACCGGGTGTTTAGCACACCTCACCTGGCACTGATATACACTGAGGCTAGCAGTCAACTAAACCTATTGAATCCCGTGGCGTTTTGTGCTATCTGGGCTGCTGCATGGTGCTTTGCGCGCACATCAGATTGCTTGCAAGCTTTGAACGCACAAGCTCAGCACCCACACGTGCACTGCCGTCAGGACGTGCAACAACTGCGCGGCTTTTCTTACGCTCTGCTTGTGCTGCTACCCAGGGACAGGTGAGGAGATGAGGTAGGGCGATTGCAAAACGCCGAACAACCGACACGACCCTGAACCGGACGCAAGCTCCAAGTGGTAGAGTGCAGATATCTGCCATTGCACGAATAGCTATTACATAACGCACAGGCCTGGAGTTGCGCAAAGGCTCGAAGGTGCACGCATAAGCATACCAGCATTTAACTATGAGAACACGTGGAAGTGATATACAGTTGAATACAGATCCCGGTAAACTATCAACCTTAGACGGACGTGACCGAATATGCAGCTGACGTGCCTGCACCAGCTGAGCATGTCTCACCCTAAGGGCTAGAAACAGCACAAGCCAGAACAAAAATATGCAATAACGCACCGCAGCTCACAGAAGCTCCGAGGCAATACTGAATGAGACTCGATACAAAAGCTCACATATGGCAGCAGACAACCACGAGACCACCACCAACAGTGCCGACTTCAACAGTGCGAACACGTTGTCCCACGCACATGCAAAACGGGCCAGGACCTGGGACAAGCCCTTACCATGGCAGCTTCATCCAGTGAGGACCATGCAAGCAGGACAGCAAATTATGTAGCTCGGTTGTACGCAAGAAAGTGCTTTCATTGAGGTATTGCATAACTGCTCAGAATGCTTCCAACTCCTTGCTCTGCAGATCAAACGACCGTTTCTGGCACATTTGCACAACCCCTTTATGCCATCGCAGCAGAAAGGGAGAAGCTGGCAAGGGCAACCTCAGGCATCCAATCAGCACTGATGCACAACCTACCAGACACATGATGGCAATGGCGCATTTAAGAACTCAACGTGAGGTCTGCCTCTCTATGCAAGCCGTGTCCCTTTGTCCTCTCAAGTTATCTCCAACCCGCTGCACTGGGCGTGTCACACGGGGGCTTATGCTGTGCCGCCCGCCCGAGTTGCACCCAGCTTCAACCCCCTGTTGTGCACACCCCTCACCACTCAAAACCCAACCACTGCAATGCTGATCCTTTCACAGCAAGAACTCCAGGCTAAGAACAGTGGGGTACAACTGCCATGCTGCTGCCCTTGCACCGCCTGCTTTGTGTCATGGTTTGCACACTGCCACTTGAACAACCCATGCTGTCTGGTTGAAAAACAGCTTACTTCACAGGTAATGTTCTAATCCAGCTCCGGCACAAAACACAACCAGCCAAACAAAAGATATGTTGCGTGCATGCTACAGATAAGTGCGACACACCTGAGTTGAAGACAAGGGTTCAGACTGATGCACATGCATCATCCGTTGCGCCTTGGCACACTTGCTGCAGGCCGCACGGCCTGACCAGTGTCTCTTGGGTAGATAAGCGTCTGGGCTGTGTGGGGCCGGGGCTGCAGGGAACGCATGGGTCACAGTGACCAGCCGGCAGGCTCTCCTGCTTGCCGTCTGAGCTGGTGGGCTGTGGAGCCTTTAGGTCAATGATGACTACTGTCACGTTGTCCTTGCTGCCCCGATCCACAGCAGCGCGTGTGAGCACAGTGGCAGCCACACGCACTGCAGCTTTGCGGGACGTGCCCTTGTCCCACGAGCGCAGAAGGCAACGCATGGCCAACGTGATGGCTTCCTGTGGGCAGACAGATCCAGTGCAGATGCCTTAGTCGATCTGCCCATGTCCCAGTCTGGGCCACACCTTGACCTGATGACAAAATACCCTTGTGCCAGCCGCATGACACCAGCGGGCTCAGCACTGGCCACAACCAGCTGAAGGCTTGCACATACCCAAAATGACTTGAGTTCGTGGCAACACGGTGCCTTGACCCTTCTGTAACAAACCTGGTTTGACATGACGTCCCATAGCCCGTCGCTGGCCAGCAGCAAGAAATCATCCTCTGCCACACGTGAGAGGACCGTGATCTGCAACCAAACGGCCATGCAGGATGCAGGCTTCAGCCGCAGCTGTGCAGCACCATTTCAGGCGAGCGGCGGGCCAGACCTGCACTGTTAGCACCTGAACTTTGGTGGAGTACTTTGCACCTTGATTTGTACTGAAGCAAGTGTACCGTTGAAACATTACCCAATGAAAATGTCATGCTGAAACAACGACGCACTGGGTGTCACTGATGGTGATGCTCACCTCTGGTTCAGGGATGACATATGGTCGCAGCCCATGATCACCGATGGCTCGTGACATTGCAAGCACTCCCATGACGCGGTGACCATTCCAGTAGAGCACCTGGCCACCAGCTTTCTCCACACGCTCCTGCTCAGCCAATTGTGAGCAGGTAAGACAAAGGGTCATGATGTGCCAACCATGCAAGCTTGATGCCGAGATACTGAACCGCTTCCGGACAACCTTTGTAGGCGCTACAAAGCCATGGCTGGCGGTTCATCTAAGCTGCAGTGCATCCCTTTGCCTCACCGCTTCATCTTCCCGCTCAGGCTTGTGGTCGTCAGTAACCTGGATGGCCCGACTGCCACGACACAGGACCGCACGAGAATCGCCTGCATGGCCAAATATGCGAAACAACCATTGCAGTGCATGCCACATTCCAAGGTTTGCATGCCTTGAGCCAAGCGCGCTCCATGCTCAATTGAAGCCGGACTGCTGCTGCAACGCTCTGCAATGTCTTTCTACACATCTGATCCACATGTAGCTCACCGCAGTTGGCGATCCACATCTTCTTAGTTCCCACGAGAGCCACTACAGCAGTGCTGCCAACCATGGCTGAGCTGCCATCCTCTGCAAATTCCTCGTCTGTTCTGAGGAATGCGCTGCGCAGCGCGCCCTCCAGCGCCTCAGACATGCATGTGGTGGCGTCTGAGCGGCTGGGTTCACTGCCACTACTGGCAGAATCGCAGTCTGCTGATGACTCAAGAGACGCGGGATGCAATCCTGTAATAGGGTCATGGTGACCTGCCTGGCAATCTGCATCCTGAGAAGATGAGCTGAAAAGGCGAGCAACTGCAGCATCCCCATGCTCCTGGCTGCAATCATCTGTTGGTGGTGGCGTATCAGACTGAAGCTCGCAGTCTGAACACAGAGTCCACTCTGCTTGGCACTGGATACCAGTGCGATCGGCATTGGCCATGCAAACAGCATCATGCGTCTGCATGGATGTGCTTGAGCCCGCAATCACGGCTAAGGCTGCGGACAAATGGTAGTGCAAACGGTTTGCGCAGTGCTGGGCTGCCTCTGTGCCTCCGTGGCCGTCATATACACCAAAGAAGTGCAGTGTGTCGCAGCTGGATCCGTTGTCCGAGGAGATGCTGCTGCCACCAACGCTAGGCTCAGCATCCGACGATGACAGGGATGGCACGCAAGTTGAATTAGGGGACAGCGGCAAGCTGTTTGGAGGGCTTGTCTGCTGATCTAATTGCTCCCCAACCTGCAGCAGCAAAGCCAAAATAAAAAAAGCACGACAAGGGTTGTTTGTTTGGAAAGCCCGCAAAACAGGGCTTGCAAGACGACCTGAACCGGCAGTCGATAGATCTGGCAGCTAAACAGAACCATTCACCAACAATCCCCAAAAGTGCCTTTCTGACCTGAGAAGCAATGCGGGCTGGCAGCTTGTTCTGGTAATCGCCGTCCGCTGAGGACATCTGCACGTTGGCAAAGTTTGGCTGAACGTTGAATGTGTCCTCCATCTTGGCCCGCTTTCCGCACACGGCTTTGACACCATGGGGTGGGATGGCCTGGGTGTTTGCTGCAGGAGACAGGCCGCCTGGATACGACGCTGTAAACGCTGGGGTGAGCAGGCAGCTGGAAGATGCAGAAAGGCTGCTCTTGTTGGTGTTGGGGCCTTGCTGTGAGGGTGTGGGCTCGTCTTCGCATGCAGATGAGCGCGGGCGCTGAGGCGACGGGACCTGCAAAGGCCTTTCCTTTAGTTGCAAAACCAGGTCTGGTTCGGGGGTGCTGAACGGCGACGCGGATGCACCTCCGCTGTAAAGCTGTGGCGGCCTTGTCTGGGGGACAATGGTGAGCTGAGAGAGTTCCTTCGCCAGCGTCTGTGGGTAGTCCGCGTCGTCGCCAGCGCAAAATCCAGCAAGGCTTTCTGTGCACACAGAGCAGGTGGCAAAGATGCAGCCTGTAGCATCCAGCAAGAACACATTGATGGTCGAGTGTGTCAAGCCCTGTAGCCTCATCGCCTCGAGAGGACAAACGCAATACCAAACACACAAAACCTGTTCTGCTGCTTTTCCCCCGTTCCCGTGCCGCCCCCAGCCCACCCGCAGCAACACGCAGACAGTGCTCTCACCAGGTGTGGGTAGCAACTCTGTGAGGGAGGGCTGCGTCGCCATCAGGACCTTTTGAGGAAGCTGGGTCTTGCTTTTCAGTTCGCCCGGGATGGCCTCAGAAGCATGCGGCCGGGAACGAGGGCCATGCTGGACTGCAAAGGCTGCAAGCTGTGCTCTTCTTGGGCAAGGAAGCGAGCTGGAGAACTGGCCGGAAGCTGCACTGACGGACCAACCTGGGCTGCATTCAGGGTATCACTCAACGCTTCAACAAATGCTAACGGCCTTGGTGTGGAGGCATATGAGAACGGCAGCTGCGCACGACTAGGTAGTTAGCAAGCCCTGGGGTGTTTAATAGCGCCAGGTCAAGGCGTAGCTTGTCTCAAACACAGGAAGAGTCCCTTCTCGCATTACAGCCGGGAGTGTGCGCGAGAGCCAAGCGAGGGTGACACCCATGTGCAGATCGGTTAGAAACCGGCATTGCAACACTTCCGACATATAGTTACAGTGAGCTTCTGGCGACTGGATGCAGTCGCTCCCTGCATGCATTTGCTCTATGCATTATGCTTCAGGCAAACATAGACAGGTTGTCAACTGAGTTACTGGGCCCAACGCCTGGAGGGCACTGCAATAGGTTAAAACCTCAAAATCACATGCGTGTCTTGGATTTCTTGGGTTATCCATTCTTAGCTTTTAGAGGCTATGCACACGGCCACTGACGGCTGGAACACAAACACACAATATTATCCCACAGTAGTTTCTTTGCAGTGTAATGCTGCATGACGCGACGCTTGTGTCCTTCAAAACCTCTGCTTGCGTCCCTTTGAATTGGCGTTGAATTGGTACTCAGGTCAGGTTTAGCTATATGAAGGGGGTATCGCTGAACAGTGGTCATACCCATGTGCAGGTTTGGGCTGTGAAACATTTGGCAAAACATCCCCTGCAGCCTACTTGAGTCAGCGCACGTACCAGCAAGGCTGCAATCACCAACGACGGCTTGTGCAGAAACTGCTGACGGCTGCGGGTGGGAAGCTCAGAACCAAACCAGTGGCACCATCTGTCCTTGAATTCGCAAGCAGAGGTTTTAGAGGAAACAAGCGTCGCGTCATGCAGCATTACACTGCAAAGAAACTACTGTGTAACCGCGTTCAAGCAATGCACTGCTATCATGGCAGAAAGCTCACGTTTTTTTCTTGTAACTGCCATACCTCTCAATAAATAAGAGTATCAGATTGCCGCGAACTGGACTTTGTTACTGCATGACTAGAGCCCTTAAGGAGACCATTCATATATGTTTGTACTGTTGGTTGAAGAGTCTGACAAATGAATGGGGTCATGAATACCCGATGCAGGACTCCTATCGCTTTTTCCTCCAATCCACGCAATCTGCTACTCAAACGCCGGCACGCAGAAGAAGCAAGCATGTGTGGTCATGTTGACAAGGAGTCCTGTAAAGCCCTGTGAGGGTTGAGGCTCGAGGACTTGCTTTCACAGGCTTCCTTGTGATGTAGCTTACTAAATCAGCATCAGTACAACCCTTACTGCGGTGACACAAAAGCAAGAACAAGCGCGAAACCCGCGCCTCAACCTAACTTGCAACTGGCTGACGCCATAACGTTCCAGCCTGGCTACAGTGCACTGGCTATATGGGTGTCCCTGGCTGGCAGCCTTTCAGTTGCTGCACACGCTGGGCGGCGGCTGTGACTGCAGGACGCGCCTCTGCCAGCGCAATGCGAGCAGTATTGGCCCGCTGCAGCACTGCCGCCAAGCTTGCGGCAGCGACCAAACCGCCACCTCCGAACGCACCCTGACTATGCACCAGCCTGGCTGCCTCTGACTCCAAATCATGAAGGTGCTGCTTCAGGGCCCTGCAGCACCAGTCAGATCAAAACAGCTGTTGCATCAGTACCTAATGCTTTGTGTGCATGTGTGGCCTGCAGTTTCCAAGCCGCAGTGCTGTGCTATTGGCATGCTGCAAAGGCAGGCAAGTGCATGCCAGGCCAGCCGGATGAGTGCACACATATCACGACCACACTGCAGCTCTATCACACTGCATCGCACGCAAACAAAGAAAAGTAGTTCCACCCCCCGCCCACCTGAGGTGCTGCATCTGTGCCTCGAGCGTCAGCAGCTCCCCATCATCCACTGCACTGGTGTGTGCCATAGCCTGTACAAAGAGGCAGTAGTGGGCAGGTCAGCGCAGCGGCAGTACAAGGGCAAGGAGGTCCCCACAACAGTCAGTGCACCACGGGCAGTCTGCTGCCCTTCAAAACCAGGCCATTAGCCAGGCTGTGCCTGTGAAACGCACAGGTCTGGCGTACCTGCTGCTGTTGGCTGGCCGAGGTGTTGATCACCAAGTCTTGTTCCCGATAGCAATCCTGTAGCTGCAAGGCTGCCTGGTGCAGTGGTGTCCCCGGTTTGCCCGGTAGCCCGGATTGGGCCCATGGCGGCCCACCAAACTGTGGATGACTGCAGTTCACGTGGTCAGAACCAGGATTGCCAGGCTGCTCAGGCGCTGGGTTGTGCAAAGGGGTTGACTTCTGCTGCAGGAAGTTGCCCAGGCCGGATGTGTGTGAAGGCTTCTGCGGCTGGGAAGGGCTGGCATTCAATGACTGCGGCGTGCCTGCAGGCACGAGGAAGGCTGGCATGCGTGGTGCGGCCCGCTGTCTGCGCATTGGTGTGACGGCTGCAGTCGGGAAGGTGTGGGCTGGCACACCTGCACCCGAGCCCGCACGCACGGATAGCACATGTGGGCTTTGACCACCTTGCCCAGCGGGGCGCTGCAGTGTTTCCTTTGTGTGTTGGACCCAGGGTGTTGCACTTGAGACCTGACTCCCAAGCATTGAAGATGCAGCAGGCACGAGCGCTGAAGTAGGTTCGTCAATGGAGTTCCAAGGTTTGTTCATGTGCGTCGGCGTGGCCGGTTGTACAGCTGGGGTTGCTTGCACAGGCCACAGAGTGACAGGTGGGGCCGACAGGGCTGGATGTTGACGGCTGGGGCTGCCGTGCAAGGAATTCAATGCAGTCACCCCGGAACTGCTGCTGCCAGCCACCTGCTGTTGGCTGCTCCACGCAGTGATTGCAGCTTGTGCTGGATGGAGCCGACAACCTGAATCAGTGTGCCAGGACGTGGCAGGGGTGGGGCTGCGTGCATCTGCCTGCCGCTGCCGGTAGGGTGGCAAAGGCTGTGCGTTCAGTAGCAAGGGCGCCTGGGAGCCGTGCAGCTGTGCTGGGAGCGGTCGGCTGGCCAGAGCAGCTGCCTGGAAGGCGGCCAGGCGTGCGGCGGTCCGCTCTCGGGTCACCCGCTGCCAGTGGCGTGCGTATGGCTCAACCATCGCCAGTTCTATCGCTAGCGCACGAGCCTGCAATACAATACAATACAATACAATACAATACAATACAATACAATACAATACAATACAATACAGCTAGCACAGGAACGGGTAAGCATTGCTCATGGATCATACACTATCATGGATCATACACTCAATTAATACAGCAAGGCATGATGTCACCTAAGTGTGAAAAGTAAAATGTTTTGAAGAGCTTAGCAGACCATGTTCCCTGGGCTGGCGAAGCATGAGCTTCACATATCCTGAAAGCTAGGAATGTGAGCCTCACGAGGGACTCGATAACTGCATATCTCGTTGAGGTTCGCCACCCCCGGGAAGGCCATCAAATGCTGTCTGAATCGCAACACTCGTCAAAAACACTGAGAACACAGGCAGAACCACAGAAAACACACGCAGAAAGCCATCTGGACAGTTGCTTGGCATCTGAAGGTGTGACATAACCCAAGGCATCTCATGCGTGTCTTTGGTCATGTCAAGTCACGTCCGATGTATGCCAAGAACACTAAATCTTCAGGTGATTTCCCCCTGGCATGACGTGCACTTTCCAAGACAGATTGATCTGTAAGTACATGGCACAAGAGTGCGATTTGACAGTGCCAGACAGTGGACGATCAGTGTGAGTACCAGGGCTGTGCTTCACCTGTGTGTGTGCCCTGTGCTGCAGGCGGTGAGTGCGGCGCCACGTGCCCACCCGCAGCCACTGCACCGCGCCCTCACGCCGCAGCAGCTGCGTGTGAAGCTCAAGCGCAGCCGAGAGGTCAGCGGCTTTACGATGGCGGTAGGAAACGTACCATCTGGACATGACGTGAGGAACCACGAGTCAACAGCGCAGCAAGTCTAGTCTTTGACCAGCCAAGGCTCTAACGAATCAGCTGGAGCGAATGCATGTTAGTTTACATCGTGCATAGTCGTCTGGAACCCTGGCCATACCCTTTGAGAGCTGCCAGGTAAGGGAGCAGTTTTCCACAGGTGTCTTTTCCACGAAGCTGGCGGAGCAGACGTTTGCTGCCACCCATCCACACGAATCCAAGTGCTGATTGCACTCACCTCAGACCGTGCAGCGCACACAGACACAGCACTGCGTTGGCATGTCGCCTAGCCACATGCTGTGCCCGCGCCTTGCCACGCCGGTGCAGTACATACGATTGCCAAGCCGGCCACACCAGGCCCACGCAGTGCTGAGCCCAGTGGTGGAATGCACGTGCAGCCTGCAGGGCCCGCCACCGCGCCCGCTGCACCGCCATCTGCCACTCCGCCCACACAGCGCGCTGACATGCACACATCCGATGGGCCACGGCCCGGGCATGCTGCGAGCAATGCCAAGCACAACCTGCCTTCAACGCATGCCACTATGTGCACAGTGGGAAAGCTCAACAGCAAGCAAATCAACGATGGGCCGTTGCTGGCACTACTAGGTGCCGAGCTGGTAACGACATATCGCTGATCACGCCATTACCATTACCCATGGCCGCACCTGTGGCTGGAATAGCCTTTACACTTTGAATTCTAATGCAATGCCTCACCAGTCCATGTGTCTGGCTTAGCTTCATGACGCGATGCGTGTAAGAGTTCAAGGTTCTCCGTGCTTCCCGTGTACACACCTGAAATTCTTTGAGCGTCTTGTGCACGTGCACATCATGCCAGGCCGCCAGCACTCTGCCTGCCCTCTTACGCCCCAGGACCCGCCGTGCCGCGTCCAGCATGCTCGTCTTGAGCAACCTCCGCTCACGTCGCACTCCCAGCCCCAGCACCCAGCGCATCAGCGAGCGGCCCAGCAGACAGGCGCGGGCAAAGACGTCCGCCTCCACCTCCCGTCCATGCTTCAGGGCAAGCCTGCACACGCCATGTAGAGCAACGAGTCACGAGCTGCAGAGTGGCCCACGTGCTTCAGCCACAGGGCAGAAATAGGTGCGGCCTGCCCAGCATCAACCAAGGCTGGCTTCTGCATGTCGTAATGTCTGTAGCAAGCACACGTTTACGCTTGTTCATCGAGCCACGTCTACCATACAGATTGTGAAATGTCTTATTCTACTCAGATGATATGCAGAGTCGCTGAGCTGGGTGGCGGGCAGCTTTTCGCCCATGCGTGAGCTTGTATGCATGCAAGGTGAAGGGGTGCGTCAGTGTGTGTCGTTGTACATCGTGAGCGCCTTGTCACGCAATATAAGGATGGAGCAATCATCAGTGCATAGCAAACAAACAGGGATGTGGTCGCACCTAACGCTCTCTGCCTGCCAGCCTGTGAACGCGCTCCGCAGCACCCGCATGCGCCAGTGGCGTGCCGCACGCGCCGCCCGAGCCCTCTGCTCTGCGGCCATGGGCAGGAAGGTGTGCGCCCAGGCCAGCACAGCGCGCAGCAGCAGGCTGTGTGCGTGGTGCAGGGCGCTGCGGGACCACAGGGCGCGCTTGGCTGCACGGCGTGCTACTGCCAGCCGCAGAGCATGCATGCCACCCGACAGCAGCCCCAAGTACCTGCATGCACACACACGACACCGTGCGACACCGTACATTGCACACACGAGCTTGCGGGAGGAATCTTATCAACAGCTTGCATTATGCAAAGTCGACGTCGCCAGGTTGATCCAACTTGATGACCAACTCTCTGTGTTGCATGGCTCAGGTCATATGCTGTGAGCATGAAGAGCGCACCGTATTGCAATGAGATGCAGCTTGAGGATATGTGATTTCGTTGCCCTACCTGTGTCTGCATGCTGCCTGCCAGCGTCGAGCCTCATTCAGCTGCTCCCGTGTGTGAGCACACCACGCCTGCAGCACAGTGCACGCCAGGCCCCGCCGGGCCCATGCGCTCACATCCCGCTTCAACACACACCAGCTGCAGCCGCACATAAACAGTACCATCAGAGCCTTAGTGTACATTCTGACCAAACTGCTGTAATTCACGACCACCTTATGTACAGTGCAATGATCTCATCTCCTGGCGCTGTAGCCTATTCCTAGCAAGAAGCAGCTGCTGCTTTGCCGCCTGCACACACAAATGAGTGCGCAGCGTGCCCACAATATCGGCTGCATCACCTTCCCCAGGGCCCTGCATGCAGCGTATGGTTCGGCTGCACTGCACACTTGGCCCTGGCAATCCACAAGTCATTGGGTGCCTCATCAAAGGGTCACTTGGTTCGCCGCACCTGTAATAGTGTGACCAGGCACGGAAGGACATGTGCAGCACCAGCACCCGGTGGTGGCTAATGGCCTGCAGCCATCGCTGTGCCTTGGCGTGTGTGTATGCAACACGCTCTGACCAGCCTGCACACATGCACCAGCTTGGCAACGTCTTACCAGTACACCAGCCCAGCCTTAGTTCATGCTTGGATCCTGGTCAGTAGCCTGCTTTTGTGCACATCACACTCTCCCTCTTCCTCTTAATGCTACAAACTTGACATTGTGCAAACACGTCAGGATGACCATGCAGCGCTGATATGCGGCCACTCCGTGGTACAGCATGGTGGGCTTATGAAGGCATAATGTGGAGCTTATGTTGGACCCGCACCTGTTATAGCGCTGCGCAGTAGGTGTGCCCTGTGTGCATCCTCCGCTGCATGCCACCGCAGCGCCTTGAGCCGCAGCCGGTGTGCCTGCACCCACCACTCCCGCAGCCACGCCCGGCGCCACATGCGGCCCATGGCAGCGCCCCATGCGCTCTGTAGCTCGCGCTGCCGCTGTCGGTGGTGCGCGTAGACAGCCAGCGTGCTGCGCATGCAACATGAGTTGAGTTCAGGCGCATTGCCTTGCCTTGCGACTACCGCCCAGCCAGAGAGCACGTCTTGCCAAGGCACATACAGACCACCCTGTTCCATTGCTTTGATGAGGAACCTAAACACTGGCTGGAATTGACACCTGACCGAGCCGCGCACTGTCCAGTCTCTCAAGGGCTGCATCAAAGCCAAGAACCTGCTGTATGTATGCATTGACTGCACAACACACTGCCCCTGAGGAGCGTCTCACCCGAATCAACACCGTGATACTACTGCAAATCAAACATACATTTTCAGTGTTGGCCTTTGCATGCAATGCAGCGTACCCGAGTGTAGCCCTGGCCAGGACCAAGCGTCGCATCTCCGCATTGCGTGCCCCCTGCGCCACGTCCACCGCCCGCCTCAGCGCGCCCCAGCACACGCCCAGGCGCCACAGCCGGCCCAGGGGCGCAAGCACACCCGCGGCCAGCCGCAGCTCCCGCTCCCTCCTGACCCATGCACGCCATGCGGCCATGCACGAGCGCTGGCGTGTGGCTTGCCCCGCATGCACTACTCGCAGCGTCACAGTCGCCAGCACACGCCGCCGCTGACTGATGGCCTGTAGGCAGAAAACTTCACACAGGTCACACGCATGCATGCTCAATCCTGGTGGAACACACGGCAGGAACACAGACTGTGTGAGCATGGCAGCCTTTGCAGGGCCTGAGATGCTGGCGATGGTAGCTGGACTGCAGCACACAGCGTGTCACCTTGCCAGCTCGTGTCCTTCCCTCACAACTATTATGGATGGGGCATGGCAGTCAGGCAACTGGCAGGGCAGCTCCTCACGATGGTGGCCTATGGCAGTCTAGATGGTGCATTCTTTGTCACGGCCGATGCAATCCAGACAGGATGTAAAGGTGATTTGTGCCGTGATAACACGCATCATTACGCATTGTTAGGCAGTGTTGCTCCTCACCAGCCAGACTCTCAGCGCCTGACCCGTTTTCTGCATGCACCAGGCTGACACCACTGCCTGCAGTGCAGCCACGGCCTGTGTGCGGCCCGCTCTCACCAACGACACAGCTTCACACCAGCTATGCAGTGTGCTGCTCAGGCGCTGGTACCTGCAGCCAAGCCGGGGAGGCCCAGTCATAGGAGTCAACCACAAGTGCATGGCCTGAGCCTAAACCCCAGGGGTCGTGCATTGTTCAGGGTTTTGCAGCAAAGCATTAAGAATGCATGGGCTGGCCAGCTCAGCATCACCAGCTTCAGAGGCACCGGACATTGACGAGTGGTTTACTCAAGCATATGCAGACGAACACGTGTCTGCCCCCTGATGAACGCCTCTTGTCATTTATCTGCTCAACACACTGAATACAACCGCATGCACTGAAGGTGTCCTTGCTGTGCACTTGCTTGGTCGCCGATATCCCCAGTGTTTTGCCACGCACCGGCCCAGTCCCTCTCCAGTCCCCCGCACCTGTGCCAGTCTGATGCAGCGGCCGCCTGCTTGGCCTTGGCCCTGCCCCTCCGCAGGCCCTCCTGCCAGCCCCTGAGGGCCCTGAAGAGACAGCCCCTGGCAGCATGTGCTTGTGCTTGGTAAGAGAGGTCCACATAGTGCTGGTGTAGGATCACGCAATGGCGCCATTCACGCACACACTTAGTGAGGGTGACAAACGTGTAGTAGTACATTGCCTGCGACGCAATGCAACGGCAAAAGAGGCGTCAGCATGCCACTGGTGTTGGTGTGGCAAGATCGCATGTGTGCTGGCCAGGCGCCATGTAGACTGCATTGATCTGGCGCTGTTGCATGATGTGCTTACTCAAACGTATGTGCTGGTGTTGCTCAAGGGCTCGATTGTGCGCTAGCTGAATCAAGTGCACTACCCAGGTTAGTGTGCCTGCAGGTTGCCTGTTGCATCAACTCGTGCACAAGGCAGACGGGCATGCGCCTCACAACCCTGACTTGGCCCTGTGTAGGGCTTTGGTTCTCACCACCAGGCCCTGGCTGTTTCCCACCCACACCACTTGCTTGCCAATTCACTCGCCCATACCTGCATTTCTTGCTTGCGGTGTCGCACATGCTGCTGACGCCACTGTGCCCATGCCCGCAGCACGCGTCTGCGCACCCGGTTGTGGTGGCTGGCCGCCAGGCGTTGCCCCACGCCCCGCAGCCAACCCTGGCACTGGGACCAGCTGCGCCACTCCTACAGAAAAGGATAACCTCTGAAACATGTCACTGAAAAGGCCACAGCATCTGCCTACCTCATGGCCTTAACAATGCGATTTCAATACGTGCAGGCGCTGGTGACATCAAGACGCACTGGCAGCCACACCTTGCATGATACCTTAATACCTTGATTTGCAAAAACCATAACCCATATTTCACAAGCCCACAAGCCCACACTGCCACATCTTGGTGTAAGCTGATTGACACTGTCAACAACGAACAGGTGAAGCCAACCAATGTTGACCCCAGATTTTACAGCAAAGCAACAGCGGCTCTGGCATGTCCTGACCGTTGTTGCGTTGCTCGCACACATATTGAGTATCTCAGAGGCATGGCCGACTTGTGCCTTCCTTGGAAGCCTCTGGGTCCGTGACCATCAGACGTATGCTTCCCCGTACCGCCCTCCTGCCCCACCTGCATCATGGCCGCCATCAGCAGGTGCCTGCCCCGGGCCCGATGCACGGCCGCCAGGCGCCAGCTTGCGTGCGCCGCCACCACGTTTGACTGCAGGCCCACAAGCGCTGCGCCCACCAGCTGCTGACGGTAGTGCCGGTCAGCACGCAGGCCCTGAGGCCAGGGCCACACACAACAAAACACACTTGCATGCACTGGCTGGTGGTGCAGTGGTACGCAGAACCATTGTGTCCACGTGCCACTTGGCTGCATGTGCTTTGGTTTATGCTGCATATGCATTATCGGATACTGACACTCGTTGAGACTGACGCTTGTTGAAATTGACGCTTGTTGAAACTGTGCAAGTGCCCTTGCTTCACCAGCTATGCCGAGAACTGTCAACACATGTCAGTGGGTAAGTCCTCATGCAATACTCTACTTGCATGCATGCAGCCCATGGGCTGTTCTGCCATGCCGCAATGTGGCATGTCTCACCATGAGCCTGTAGCGAGCGAACCACTTCCAGTGCTCGACCACCAGCGCCGCCAGGCGCTTGCGGTGTCGCCTACGCACCCGCCTGCGCTCCTCCTCGGGATCCAGGGGCATGGGGACACTGACCACATGCGCACGCCTGGGGGCACAGACAGAGCAGCATGCGTACAGCAAGTCCAGCAGTACACTCTCCCTTTCTGTAAAGCAGGAAAGACAAAGTTGAGAATGCAATCAAGCAGAACATGCAGTGGCAGCGCTTTGCCTGCATGAAATGGTTTTGTAGCTCCACAGCACAGCCCATGCAGGTATTTGGAAGGGCCTCATTCAATCAAATAAGGCTGTCTTGCTCACCCATGTGTGTACGGCCTGCGCCCAGGCGTGCTCTCGCTGTCAGCCTGCTTGTCTGCTGCCACCAGGTGCATGCTTGCATCCACCTCCACATGCAGTACCTTAGCAGGTGGCATGGGCTTCATCTGATGTAAAGTTAGCATGACCATGGGCTCGTACAGTGGTGGTGTAGCTGCAGGGGCAGTGGCTGAGGCATGAGGCATCCAGTTGATGCTGGGACTCGCGGGCACCCAGACTGGTGGAGCCTCCACCCAAGCATCTGATGCAGCCAGCTGCAATGGCGGTTGGATGCGAAATCCTGCAGCCCATGTGGTGGCAGTGCTAGGCGCAGAGGTGTAGGCTGGGAGCTGTGCCAATGGCATGGTGGATGGAGGGTTGGCCATGGTGTTTGCTGGGTTGCCATCCCTGGTGGGTAGTGGTGCGTAGGAGGGCTGGGAATATGGTGGTGTAGTCTGGGCTGGCAGGGGTTGGCTGTAAGAGTGTGCTGAGGGCTGTACCTGGTCGATGGCAACCTGCCTGTTTGTGTGAGGCAGCTGGGCTTGACTGAGCTGAATGGCAGCTGTGCTGGCTTGTGGCCGAGATTGTCTGCTGCTGACTGAGGGCTGTGGCTTGGGGGCATGCAGTGGCGTGGCGTTCCGAGCACGTGGCCGTTGATTGCCATGTTGCACGTGTTGTCCCTGGTCAACTTGTGGCTGGACCTGATGCCCTGTTGTGTGCTCGGCTGGTCGTTGCACCGCCTGCTGATGCCCACGTTCGGGCAGGTGACGTTGCACATGGTATGATTGTGTGGTTGGTATAGTAGTAGTCTGAACCACCAAGGTGGCATGCGAGGTTGCAGGGCGTGAAGTCGCACTGTGCTGTGTGTTTTCAGTGGCTCTTGCCCGATTGTTGAGGCTTAGAGGCTTGTGTGAGCCAGTGGGAGCTGCCAAGGCGTCCTGGCCTGGTGGCACTGGTGCCTGTCCATGCACGCTACGCAGGCTGTGAGAATTCTGGCGCCGCTGACGCTGCCGCTCTGCCAGACTGGTCAGAGCGGTCTGCTGCACCATGTGGCAGCAGCCTCACCGTGGTAGCAACATCTCATGTGTTATTCATGCCTTAGGCAATTACCACAATGCATGGCTTTGTCACCCTGGTCAATGCCCATGGAGCAACTAACGTAACGGGCGGAGTATGTTTGAATCTTTGTCTTGTTGCGCGGATTTTGTCCTGAGAGGAGATTGTGGGTAACACAGCTACAGAGCAGTTTGAACAGTACACTAGTGTTAGTGACGACGTAGGGCAGCCTGCTAAATCCCGGTCGCGCTAGCGAACAGCCCAAGGGCAGGTCTCGGGAACAAACGAACAGCCCCAGCTGACTAGCAGCATGGCCGAAGTCCGGCCTTTGCAACCCAGCAACGTTCCAAATGTCCTTCCAATTCTTGGCAACCAAATGCAGTCCAGTGTGGTCAAACCCTCCTTGCAAGGAGCTTCAGCCCAGCCCAAGCCTGGCCCCAGCCAGCAAGACACGGCACAAGCGGCACTGCCTCAAACAAGCATTTCCAGCGCGCAACTGGGTGACAAGCAGCGTTGGATGCTCTCCGACTTTGACATTGGCAAACCGCTCGGCAAGGGCAAGTTCGGCAACGTGTACTTGGCGCGCGAGCGCAAGAGCCAGTATGTCGTCGCTTTGAAGGTATGTAAGCCTTTGTTGAGCTGCTGCAATGCCTGGCCCATGCAACAGGGGCGGACAGATGCGGACAGCCAGAATTCAAGGCTCATGGCCTGCAAACAGTGTGTCACACTGACAGGTGCTATTCAAGGCTCAGCTTCAGCAGTCCAACGTGGAGCACCAACTCAGACGGGAGATTGAAATCCAGACACACTTGCGGCATCCCAACATCTTGCGCTGCTATGGGTATTTCTACGACGCTGAAAAGGTGTGAGGACTGCATGCATGCATGCACCGCCGTACACGTGTGACGTCCTGGTACAGCAGCCCAACACGTCCTTACACTAGCAAAGGTGTCGTATGGCTAGGCGATTGGCTTGTTTCATGTTAGGGCTTGTGTATGTGATTACAACTGCGCTGCACAGCAGCTGACTTGGTCTCTGCATGCAGGTGTATCTCATCCTCGAGTACGCAGCACGAGGTGAACTGTACAAGGAGCTGCAGCGGGCCATTCATTTTGACGAGAAGAGGACTGCCACGTGAGTTCTTTGGTTTGCAAGGCATGGTCCACCTGGCATCATGTTCCGCCAAAAGGGCTACTGCTTGTGCAAGCCAAGGCTCATGATGCATGCTGTCTGGCGGGCACTTTGCAGGTACATCGTACAGCTGGCACGTGCCCTGCACTACTGCCACTGCAAGCACGTGATTCACAGAGACATCAAGGTGCGACGAGCAGCACGGGCAAACGACACGTACATGACATGCTTAGGATTCCGAATCTCGCCCGCATGGTACTGCTTCTGTGCATGCTACTGTTGCACGACTTTGGCTTGCATGTGTTGTGCATTTGCCGTCCGGTACTGCACTCCTTGCTCTTTCACTGCTTCTCACTGTGCAGCCTGAGAACCTGCTGTTGGGCATCAATGGCGAGCTTAAGATAGCCGACTTTGGGTGGAGCGTGCACACACCCAACAACCGCAGGTAGAAATGACCCACATGCCAGCACACAACGCTTTTTCATCAGTTCAGCACGTTTGCAGCAGCCAGCTTGTACTTGCATACGGTCCTGTCTGTGATCAGGCTGAACAGAGGAGGATCTATTGGATTAGGCAAACGCAGCTGGTGCAGATTGGCCATTTGATACCAGCCACAACCGAGTTGCACCCTTTGCTCACAGACGGACTTTGTGTGGCACGTTGGACTACCTGCCACCAGAGATGGTGGAGGGCAAGGAGCATGACAGCAGGTGTGCTCATGCGTGGAGGGCAAAGGGCCATAGCAGCAGGCAGTGTGCGTTTGGCGACACGGGCAAGGCATGCGGGAAGTTGCTTGATGGCGAGTTGAGCGATGGCTGATGCTGGGTGGGGCATGCAGCATGAGTTCACTGTCATGCTAATCTGCATGTGCATCAGCTCAGACGATAACAGGTTAGTTGATATACGAGCCGTGTCCTGCGTAGGTTAGTGTACGCTGCCCTGGGCAGGGCATTTGCTGCCAGTGGCTGTCACTGCCATGCGTCAGATCGGGTCCTGGCTGCTCACATGACCGTGACTGTGGCCTGCTGTGCCGCAGTGTGGACGCGTGGGGCCTTGGCGTGCTCACGTTTGAGTTCCTCACCGGCGGGCCCCCCTTTGAGGCCCCCGGGCACCAGGACACTTACCGCAGGTCGGTAGGGAAAAGGGGCACATGCAGGGCTTGCTGCGGGGAGGGTCGCTTGCAGGGCTTGCCGTTGGCAGGGGCGCTTGCAGCAGAGATGCAGTGTCTGGCTGTTTACACCTGGTACAGTGTGACCAGCTGGTATCAAATCTAACAATGCATGGCAGTGATCAGCTGTTTCAGCCAGGCAAGGTCTGTGCGGGGTTCAGCATTCATCCACTGTCCTGTTCGTGTGCAGGATCGTCAAGGTGGACCTCAAGTTCCCCGAGGCACCAGCCATCAGCGAACAGGCAAAGGACTTCATCAAGCAGGTGTGTGGGCAGAAATCATGTGCATGGTACAGCCACGCATGCAAGTCTACGCTGATGGATGCATGGGTACATGCATGCCTCGTAATGCCTTGAGCCATTGTAGGTAACTTCGCATGGAGGCGACGACTTTGCACGTGTGGGGAGGCTTGCGTGTTCTGAACATGGTGGAGCACAAGGCCTGCTCATCATTTGTTAATTGACATGCAGCTTGCTTACGATGGCTTGTGTTCACTTGTCCTCGCTGCAGCTCTTGGTGAAGGAGCCTGGCCAGCGGCTATCCCTTGCTCTTGTCTCTGAGCATCCCTGGATCAAGGCGAACGCTGACCCGAAAGTTATGGCAAATATTTTCTAATGTCTCTTGGTGTGGAAGACATGCGCGTGAGGGAGAAGGGTGGAAATTGTAAATGTACGGGAGAGGGAGCAAAAACAATTTCGCAGAAGTGACCTAGTGGAGGTTCAAACATGGCTTGCACGGTTCCTGACCAAGTGGTCTCTGTGTCATGGCGGTGACATTGGATTGGAACCCGGCTGAACGGAAAGTGCCAGCAACGGAACAAACGGTTTTTACGGAACGCATGCAAACTTGTGTCATGCCTCCTAGCACCAATCACATACGAGACCTACCCTATCGGAATCACATATAGGCGATTATCTCACTTGCAATTATCGCTGCGCGTTTGAGCTGGTGGGCGGTGCACATTTGACACATTGCAACAAGTCACGCTTGCAGCTGAACGGCCCGACAGCGCATAGCAATTGGAGTCAATTGCACATCGCGATTGCAATCCTTAAGAGCACCGAGCCGCTCACTGCACATTTCCTGAGGCCGCGCTTTTACACATCAGATGAACGGCTTTCCGTAGCGATGCCACAGGCAAGTGATGCATGCCTTAATACAATTGCAGATTGCGATTCAATTGCTCCGCCCTTGCTTGCATGCTTGCATCGGGTTTCGGACGAGCCGCGATTTTGCTGGCTGGCATCGGCAGCAGAGCACCACTGGCCGCGCATATATGCATGTTCTGTGCGTAGTCAGGAAGCGCTAGGATGGCAGGGAACGCATTTGTATGCATATCAACCAGGCGTTGAAACCAGCCATGCAGGCATGGCAGGCCGCATGGGTCTGAGTTCAGCTGCAGTTCTTCTCCTTGTCCTTCTCGTGCTTCTGCTTAGCCCTGCCTTATTGCTGGCTTGGCTGCTCCTCCTCTTGCATGCAGGAGCTGAACGTGCACCAGCTCTGATTGCCTGCCTGCTTTGGCGGGTCGCTACAAGCCGCCAAAGATGCCCAGAAGCCAAGGCTCTGCCAGCAGACAGTCTGTTACGGCCATGGGTGCATGGCGTTGCTCCCTCCGGCTGCTGGTTCTGGTATCAGCACTTGAATGCTGTTACAGCACGGTTCGTCATGGGAGTACACAGGTGCAGCAGACCAGCCGCACGCAGCAAGAAGCTGCAGAGCATGCTCAGTCACAGCGTGGGCTCAGGCAGTGGTTCCGACCGTCGGACATGCCACCCTCTGAGCCACCCAGCCCGGACACCCCTCTCAGCCCACCTGATGCCGCAGACCTGCCACCTGGCAGCGTACGCGAGCAACCGACCCCCACGTTCTTTGGAATTCCTGGCCTGCGCATGTCTCCTGTGACATCGTTTGATGCGTTGCTGAACACACCCCTGTCCCCCGTCCCTCCGCCACACCCCACCTTACCGCCCAGACCGTGGTGGCAGCCCGCACCCGCGGAGCCTCCAGTCCCGCCAGTTGCCCCACCCGCAACACCTCCCGCCCCATCCTCGCCTCCTCCGCCACCCACACCTTCCCCAGTATCCATCATTTCAGGCTCACCCAGCCCATCAAGGGCCTCACCACAACTACCCAGGGCGCCCTTTCCATGGTGGCAGCCACTGCCCGCCGCCCCTGATGCTCCCCTCCCACCGGAGGCCTCACCAACCCCTTCTCCACCTAACACACCACCCTCGCCACCCTCGCCTGAACCTGCGTCACCACAGGGTCCGCCACCCCCAGCTGACAATTCAAGCACACAAGGCCCGCCACCCTCGCCTGGGGACTCGAATGTGCAAGAAAGGAACCCGCCACCGGACGATGAACCGACGGCCAATCCACCGGCCGCACCCAGCCCACCAGGTCTGCCCCGACCCTGGTGGCAGCCCGAGCCCGCAGCGCCTGAATCCCCATCCCCGGCTGAGCCCTTGCCGTCACCAAACATGCCCCTGCCCGACACTTTTGCTCGCGTACCGCGCCCACCCCCTGGGGCTTCCAGATTCCCTGGTGTCCCGGTGGACTACATGGAAGCTTCAGAATACTCTGCCGTTGACGAGCCACCCAGCGCATCGCCACGCGCCCCCAGACGCCCGCGCCCTCCGCCGCCCTCGCCTCCTCTCAAGGTGCCACCATATCCACCACCCATCCACCCACCCCCTGCCAATGCACAGGCTATCAGTCCGCCACTCCCAGACTCGCCCACTGTTCGCCCTCCTGCTAACCGTCCTGTTAGACTCCCAACGAAGTCCCCTGTCAACCCTCCTGCCAATCCCCCTGCCAACCCTGCTGCCAATCCCCCTGCCAACCCTCCTGCCAATCCCCCTGCCAACCCTCCTGCCAATCCTCCTGCCAACCCTCCTGCCAAACCCCATGCCAATCCCCATGCCAGCCCTCCTGCCAATCCCCCTGCCAACCCTCCTGCCAAACCCCCTGCCAATCCCCCTGCTAACCCCTCACCTCACCCATCGCCCTTCCCTCCTGCCCCTGCTGCTCAGCCTCCCGCCAGCCTGTCACCGCCTGCTCGCTTCCCGGCGCCCCTGGTGAGCTCCTCCACCCGCCCACCCGTGCCTCGTCTGACCACTGGTGCACAAACCTCGCCCCCGCCCCTGCTTCCAGAACCACCCTCCCCTCCCTGGTGGGCCCCAAGGTGAGAGCACTCAAGACCTGGTTAGCACTGTTGATAGATGCTTGGCAGTACATGGCCAACATGTGATTGTGACA
>QAXH01000664.1:0-26586 GCA_004335635.1 Chloromonas sp. AAM2 | reverse complement strand
TAACGGCATAATGAAATGCATGCTTATGCTACCCCAAGGCGCATCAGGCACAGGCAGTGGTTGCAACAAACCGGCAGTTCCCTCCCTTGTTACGTTGGCAATGATTACACTGCTGGACATACACTGTGGCATCATGCCGCATAGTAGGCCGCCAAAATCCCTTTTCAAGGTTTAGCAGCGTCCGTTTTGCCCCCAAATGACCACTCAGCACAGCATCATGATGATCATGCAACAATGCACGCCGGAGTTACCCAGCCTCCAGAGACCAGATGTGTCCTTAGCCAGATGTTCAAGGTTGGCGTGGTTTGCAAAGAACGGATCTGCAGCATAGCCAGCCAACAATTCTGTTAAGAATGGGGTTAAGGGAATTGAAGGCAACGGCACAACATCGCGCTGTGGTGCCTGCACTGCTGGGTCAGCATCACGCTGAGCATGTTGTGGCAGGTATTCAGTATGTGCAGCATCTTGCTGCGGGGAATTTTGTGCTTGGGCTCTGGTCTGCACTGCAATCACCGCAGGCACCCTACTCAGAGGATCAGCTACGTTCGTACGGCCTGGCCGGTGTACAATCTCATAGTCAAATCTAGACTCAATAAATTGCACCTTGCCTGCCAGCGAGACAACAATCTCTGCTTTTTAAGGTATGTCAACGGATCATTATCCGTAATAAGTAAGTAATAAGTAATAACGGCCTTCCAAGTAACACCACTCCTGGAGTGCACGATGGATAGCTAGCTGTTCAAGGTCATGGGGTGGGTAGTTACGCTCAGCAGGGTTCAGCTTCTTGCTGTAGAAGGCCACAGGCCTACCATTTGGCATCAAAATGGCACCTAATCCCTCCCCACTGGCATCACCACAAATCCGGGAGAGACAGCACTGGCACACGTGTAAGAGCATATTTTATATCAACAAATGCTTTTGCTCTGTATCCCCCCACCGCCAAAGCACCTTGTCTTTAGTTAGGTCATGCAATGGTGCAGCCAATGCACTGTAATTGCTAATAACCCGCCTAAAGTAACCGCTTGATCCCAAGAACGAACGCACTTCCTTTACTGATTTGGGTTCAGGCCATTCTTGCACTGCCTTCACCTTTTCTGGATCCACCTTAAGACCCTCCCGGCCTACAATATGACCCAGGAACTTGACCTCAGGCTTGTTGAAGGAGCTTAGCTTGGCATAAAGTTTGTGCTCCCTCAGTAGCTTGAAGACTTGTTCAAGCACTTGCACGTGCTCAGAAGGTCCCCCTTTTGTAAAGCATAACAGATCACAGAAGTCTGCCAGTTCTGGGACAGTGTTTGTGCGACTCTCAGTTCTGGGACAGATGGTGTGCGACTGCTGCGGATTCTAACACTGCATACCCATGTTACACTGCATGCCCATCTTACATACTCTAAATTCGGTACCAAGGACTTCTTATACATCTACGACTCATGTAACTTAGCAGTCACTCAATTCCTTGCGCGTTATGAGGCTTCGCAACCGGGCAATCATTACAAGTTCTGCAGCACCTGAACATCAAGATATATCCTCGACTACGTAGATTCTCAAATGAACACTGGTTACATCCCGCATGTCCAGGTACCTTGTAAACCTCTCACATGCTGCAGTCGATGATAACCATAACCATGTAGGCTGCACCTGAGTTAGTGTTGAACGTGCTGCCATTCAGAAGACCATCGCAAGAGAATCATGCCTGAGAGCCATTGCATCACTCCTGTTTGGAGAAGAAATTGGAGGCGGTCATACGGTTGTTGAAGCCAGTGAGCGCAACTGTCCACTCCTAAATAGGCCACCACTGATACATTCAGTAGGTTACTAAATATTCTATTAATTACTTTTTGGAAGGCACAGGGCGCATTAGTTCATCCAAGCAGAGGACCTTGTACAATCCAATATGTGTTACAAACGCGGTCTTAGGTATATCCTCGGGCCAGATTCTTAACTGAAAATATGCGCTCTGAAGATCTATAGAGGACATTATAGTAGCTCCCTGCAGCTTATCCTGCAGGTCCTCTATACGTGGCATAGGGTAACGCTGTTTTATCGTATTGGCGTTGAGTGCTCTCCAATCAACACACATTCTGAGGCTACCACAAGGCTTAGCCACAAATAAAATAGGCGCCCCATAAGGAGATACACTTGGCTTAATAAAACCTTTGGCTAATAACTCCTTTACTTGCCTTTCAACCTCCAACCGTTCCGTCGGCGACAACCGATACTGCGGGCGGAAGACAGGCTGTGCACCAGGCACTAAGGAAATCTCATGATCCACTTCTCTTTCAGGTGGAAGCCCAGGCACCTCCTGAAATATATCGGCATACTTTGCCAATAATGCATCCATCACTCCCTTTGGCACCAAGCTAGGGTCATTGGTTTCAGGTGATGGACCGGCACGTGAGGGCGAGCCAGTCATGACAGTTACTTGCGGTTGGGTCCCCTGATCAACAACAGGGCTGACCTTAGTCATAAAAGCCTTAGCTCCCTTAGCCACCAACCGCCTGGCATGCTTAGCAGTCAAAATATCTGACACAGTTGTGGCGTCATGCAACACAGTTGTGGCCATATTCATTGCAGCCGCCCCAACGGACTGTACCTCAGGTGCACAAGGGAGGACCACATGTCGCCCCTTAGAAAGTAGTATGCATGCCTTGGACTGGTAGTCCAGGTACGCGCCATGGGAAAGTAACCATGGGTCACCCATGATGACTTCAATCCCCTGCGGCATGTCAGGCATCACTAGGCAAGACACCGTCCAAGTGTACTTGTGTATAGTGAGTTTAAATGAACAGCGCTGCTGCACAAACACAACCTGTCCAATATACACAAGTACACAAGTACACTTGGACGGCGTCTTGCCTAGTGATGCCTGACATGCCGCAGGGAATTGAAGTCATCATGGGTGACCCATGGTTCCTTTCTTTCTTTCCCATGGTTTCTTTCCCATGGTTTCTTTCCCATGGCGCGTACCTGGACTACCAGTCCAAGGCATGCATGCTACTTTCCAAGGGGCGACATGGGGCACAAGGTCCTCCCTTGTGCACCTGAGGTACAGTCCGTTGGGGCGGCTGCAATGAATATGGCCACAACTGTGTCAGATATTTTGACTGCTAAGCATAGCCTGGCGCTCATCATCGGTCAGTTGAGGGCAACCAAACTTCCTGTGGGTCAGGGGAGCCACACTTCCAGCACACATTGGGATCCCGCTTGACACCAGCAGTAGAAGGGTCCGTACCGGTGCCCCTAGCACTGGGGCCACTGGCAGCCTTCTTAGCCGCACCCGGGGACCACTTGCTAGAGGCCTGCGTATTAAATGCGCCAAGCGCAGCAGGCGCCTTAGATTTGACTGCCTCACGCAATCTAATTTCCTCACCAAATGCAAATTGCTGTAACGCAGACAGGGATGTGAAACGCATCTTACGCTCATCAACCGCACACAATGCACGCAGCGTTGGCGTCAAGCCTTGCTGAAACCAATACACCTTATCCGTTTACATATTATCCCCTAGCATGTGTATCAAAGCGGATAATGTGTTGCCGCACTGAGTCATGTGCGTGCATATTTAATGCGCCAAGCATCACTTTCTCGCGTGCGTCATGCACCCTGGATTGCGTCCTATCCTTAAATACCTTTAAGAAGTCGGACTCGAGTGGGCATGGAGGCCAGCTCCAGCAGGTTGGTTAAAAACGTCACCGCGCTGCCAGCGAACATGGGTACCAGGGAGTACACCACACAACAGCTTTGACACTGCGTACTGCCCCCCCATGCTCGCGCTCGAGCTCATCACCGATCGACTCCCCAGCATCACGCTGAGCAGCCGCCGGTACCTGAGGGACTGGAACACCACGCGACTGCTCAGCCTCGCGCTGGTCAGCCGGTGGTGCCTGAGGGACTGGAGCATCACGCTCACCCTCTCCCTCGCCCTGGTCCATGTCAGCATGCCCATCTGACATTCCTGCGTCAGCACCAGCATCATGACCACGCCCACCGGCATCAGCACCAGCATCACGGCCAGCCACAAGCTGAGATGCATTGGCAAGGGCTGAGGCAACATTCCTGCGGATGCTACGTGTAAATCCCGACAATAAGCCAAAGCCACCACCTGTCAAAGGTGGGCCCGAATCACTCGGCAAGGGTGGCTGCTGCTCACGCGCTGACATTTCTACCTGACGACGACAACAGCGATCCGGTCGCGCAGCAAGCGCAGGTCGCGCAACACAACACGCTCTCAGAACGCCTTTGACGCACCCTACCGGACAACGTCAGACCAAGGTCCGCGAAGTCTCCGCACACGGACGCGTACAGTGACTCCGGCTTCGATACCGAGCCGTCCGACGACGCCGACTTGCGAAGGCCGCAAAGAACGCTGCCGACGACTATTGCTCGCATGCCCCTCAGTCGGGCGCCAAAATGTAACACTAGATAGGTTCGTCGCAAGTGCGACTACAAGAGTCGTGTAGTTAGTCTGCCTAATGGGCCCCATCCTCGCCCATTGTAGTCGGCCACCTCCAAATGATTGGACCGTCCTTTCAACTGCGTTCGGCCTTATGCCGGACGAGTCACTCCATGCATCACGCACGGATCTACACGCCCATGCACAAGCATAGGAGCAGTCACACATAAGCCCAAGCTTACGTATCACAAGCACAAGCTTAAAATGCTACATCAAGAACTGGCAGGTGCGATGTAGGTGTGGTATACGCTGCTGTATGAACAAGTCTGATGAGAACGCCGCACATGGCTGCTGCAATTGGATGCCTGTGCACTACAGCAACACCTAGTGCACTTAGTTGCCCTGCAAGACCAAACCTGCCTCCTCTACTTGCGGCTGGGTGCCGCACAGCTCGCTCCGCTGCTGATTCTTGATCTACAAGCAGAGGAGTAACCAAGCACAGGCGCGTAAACAACCAATTGGGCGTGGTTTGGCGGGGTCTGGTTCATGCCTCGTGGGTCTGGCTTGTCCGCCTTTCCTCGTGATGTGCGTGCCACATGGGCACACATGCCAGCCTCGTCCGGACTGCCACACGTCGCCATTCAACGAATGCACGGTGATCCTTACAATTGGTTGGCTGCATGAGTCTCGTGTTGGCTGCATCAGTCAAAAGGCAAGGTCCCTGACCACCTGTCCGCTTCGTTTGAAACCGCTTACCTTCGTCAGCTCTGCTACGCGCTTGGCTAAGACGCTCGTTATAGCAGTCCTGAAGGCGTGGACCGCCAGACTGACTCGAGTATCCGACAGAATTGGTTCGACCTCGTACAGCATTAGCGCCAGGCTCCACCTCTGCGGAGAGAGAGCAGCAAGTCATTGATGGTTGGACAGGGCAAAGTCTCAGGAGCAGCAGCGCACTAAACGCGATCAGCTTGAACGACTCGCTGCAAGGCAGGATGCAAGAGAAGCAGAAAATCTTCTGGGACAATCCTATCGTATCCATGCTGAGCAGCGACAGCCTGACAGTATGCTGGGGCCCTTCCTGGAGCGCGCTGCTTCAGAAAGCTGGCCTGCAGCAGACGAATTCTTTAAAGCAGGCGTCCCAGTCAGAGCGGTAAATGTAGCAATGCTAAAGCAAGTTCATGTTCGAGTGGCAGCAGCCTAACAGCTCAACGAGTTACTGATGGGCAAAAGAAAAGAAGTTTGCCAGTTCTGGGACAACTCCTGGGAATGGCACCGTGATGAGGCTGTCAGTTGTCTGTGGAGCTAGTAGTACGTCAATTGTCTGTGGACCTAGGAGTGCGTCCATACTACTAAGAATTCAGAAGGCATATCACCACTACTGAGTCGCACACACGAATTGTCCCAGAACTGGCAAACTTCTTTTCTTGTGTGTGCTGCGTCAAACAACTGCGACAAAAGGGTTTTCGGCGGGCAAGCGAGTTGGCAAACCACCTCGCGAGTGACAAGTTGGCTTGTCGCAATGGCCCACCTTTGCAGCAAACCTTATCAGGCTGGCTGCCAGTGTTAGGGACGTGGGCCTGCCATCAGCTAAAGGCTTGCCCCAAAAGCGCGATGTTAAGGGCACAACTCCAGCAACCTGCAAGCAGGAAAAACAACACCAGCAAGAACTGACGGCCCCAGAGACACAACCCAAGGACACAACCTGTAGGTCGTGCTTGTGCACTGTCCGAGGCCATTACGGGAGCCCCTGCATAGTTAACTCTGGACTTCAGCCCGCCGAAGCTCCACATTGCCTTGCCGGCTTGCCAGTGCCAGTTCGCTCAATTGTTCTCCTGGGCCATGGCTTGGCCAGTCAGGCAGGCTGCACGGCGGGTTCTGTAGACAGGTCTCATGTTGCACAAACACATTGCAATTGACGATGGACGGACGAGATGTGGATAGGTCTTCAGGTACTCTTGTTTGCAACCAGTCTGTCAAGCCAAAAAAAAGGTTGCCAGTTCTGGGACATTTCCTGGGACTGGCAATATCATCCAGGCTCTTTCCGTAGGTGCCGAATGCAAATTTATGATTGCTGACTGCCCCCTCCATGGATGACACATCAGCATGAGTGAAAGTCAAATGCTTGGCACGCCATACCCTTTGTACTGCAATGGCTGCCTCTGTCCTCTGGCGGCTGGCTTGCACAGCACGAGCTTGACGATGATGCTCATGCACTTGCATCTTGAACTGCTTCATGCGGGCCAAATGCCAATAACATTCGTTTATGTTGGATACGTTGCAAGCACGCATGAGCGTGGGCGACACCCTGGAGATACCCAAGCACTGGCGCAGTGATGCCCTTTCCACCTGCATGGATCGGGAGGCCATGTTGTTTGGCTTTGTGCTTTGATAAACCTAGAGATTTTCTTTCAAGGTGATTGAAAGCAGATGTCTTCTTTCACAGGACAGTGAGGTTAAGACCTGTCACTTGTACGTCCTGTTGTGAGTGGTGGTGTTTGAGAGAGGATGTGTGTCGTGGGCGCCTGAACCATTGAAGTGGCCTATCGGCATGACCCATCGAAGTGGCTCAACGTTGTCCACCAACACCACACACCGTGGTAGAACAATGCACTCATACACACGCACAATACCAGGTTAGGGTTGCTGCACTCGAACAATCGCACCACAACTCAGAGTTACACATAACAACTGTCCCAGAACTGGCAAACTTCTTTTTTTCCCCCAAAGGGCTGGCGTACATGCAGGGAATGCCAGCGCAGAAACTGTGGTGTACGGCCTGGTCCTGAAGGCTTCAACGCGCTGTGCCTGGCATGCCCTCCGCGTTCCACGCGCTCGTCAGGTTTACAAGCAACAATCGTCAGGCTAGTGCTTGTGGTTAGGTGGATGGTTTGTATTGTATTGCCCAGTGGACCAGATGTGGGCAACAGTGAGGATGGACGGATGGACGGGCAACAGAGTTGGTTTCTGCTGGACCAGCTAGTCCTTTCGGTCACTTTGCAGGCAAGCTGTCTCCAGTATCAAGCTGAGACGCTAGCGCACTCACACACAGCACTTGGGCTGATACAGCAGTTGCATACCTAACTCAAGGGACACTCCAAAGCCCCCATGTTGGCATGGCATGACAACTGTCCCTCTAAAGACATAGTTCGGGGTGGTATTCACTTTGTATGATGGCCTAGCGTCCGTGTAAAGGGAGTAAGCTAGTGGCTGTACACTGCTCTTGATGTCGCTTTGCCAGCGAATCATAAGGTTGATCGCCCACATTTGCAATGGCATGGCTTTGCATGTTGCATGTGATGCCAGGCCAGCAACCGGCTGTGAGAACCTTATTTATCACAGATGTTGCAAGCAAAAAACAATGTTTGCCAGTTCTGGGACTGCCAAGGATGTTGGAGCCTGGTGGCTGCCAAGGATGTTGGGGCACCTCATGTGCGCAGACGCTTCTTCTGTCTGGCCCTGCGCCCAGGCTTTGAGCTTGACCCGGCAGCCATCGCCCACAACGCCAAATCATTTGATCGGTCACCACAGGCAGAGCCATCACACATGGTGCGCAAGACTGTTGGCGTGTTAGGGATGTGCGTGCTGAGTAGCAATGCTTCGTTTGTGAAGGGTAAACTGACCTTCTAGGTTGTCAGTGTGTCATTAGTGCAGCTTGGTGCACGCGTCTGCTTGATGCAATAGTGCATGATGAGAGCTGAGAACGCCTGTCATGACTGAAATGCCTCAATTTTGAACGGTCATGTATGAGCATGAGAGAGCTGTATTGTTGTCTCGAGGGCGCAACATTATAAAAGGACACCGCGCTTGAGGGTAAATATGTGCCATAACGTCAGTAGAGTTGGTTGCAAACTCAGTTTGACTTGTATGTACTGAACGTGCTTTGATTTGTAATTGTAATCCCAGAACTGGCAAACTTTCTTTGTTTTGTGTCTGGCAGATGCAGTAATCAGCGAAGAGGCCTTCGAGAAGTGCAAGGCCTGTGGTTCGGAATTCGTTGCACACGCCAGGTGGCAGGCACGCGTGTAACAGGCACGTCAGATCCCAGAACCGAAAAAGAAGACACACAATGTGCTGCGCAGGCAGCGGAGATGCTGCTGCGCATGCTGTGCGCCTCGGTCGCGAGCCGGACCGAATTCCACTCACTTAAATTTGCGCACCCGGTGCAGGTAGCTTCCTCCGCACTAGGTTGCTATCGTATCGTGACTTGACCTCCGCTGCAGCAAGAACCTGGAATCTCCGTTTTTAAACAGGTGGCGGCGACGCCCATGGGAATTTTTGCTCAGATCGTAAGGCAGAGTCGCATTTACACAGTCACGAGTGATCGTTCAAGGAACACAATTTCGTACAAATTGGAGCTTCTTCTGTGTACTGACAAACTCCACCACCAACACAACAGACATACAGACGACGGCCTTGAGACTAATATAAGCCAGTGGCAGTCGATCTGACACAGCTCCAAGCATTCCAACAATTCCTGCTGAAATCACTGCTGACGGACTGGCCTGCTGTCCAACCAACAAAAGCAGCCGAGCCTTGCAGTCTTAGTGGGATCAGTGCACTGGGATTGAAATCAGTGCACTGGGATTGGTGGCATCGACCACGTGGTCCATCGTCCAATGGAAAAAAAAGACACAGCAGCTCATGCTGCAAGCTCTGACACAGTATATACGTGTGTGTGGGTGAGCAGCGTGGTGAACATCGCGTGTTGTGGTAGACGATGTATTGCCACTTCTGGGACAGCAAATCAGGACTAGGCAGGACCTACATTGTCAAAAGATAAATGGGTGTGTGACCCGTCTGGCCGGTTTGCCCTAAATCGATCATGGAAAGCCTGGCCCAGACACTCCAAGCTGGCCCAGACACCCCATACAAGCCAAGTGTTGTTCATGGCCCTACCACGCTTGGTGCCTCTTCATATGCCGTGGACTGCCCCAGTGGTGTTTGACCCAAGTGCATACCAGAGAAAGGGTGGCATCAAGGACAAGCAACACACCTCGCCTGCTGTCAAAGCTCCTGTGCAATCCCAGATGTGGGCTACTCCACGCCATGGCTGCACCAGCGCCAGCAAGAGGCCGAGTGTGCGTACATTGAGGGACCTGCCCACTCAGGTAAGGTTTGAGCGGCGCACGCCCATGAGGCACACAGGCGTGCTAAATGCAGCATGGGTGGAGTGGCTCATGGGCTATGAGGAAGGGTGGACCAGCGTTTAGTTCAATTTCACTCCAACTCCTTTCTTTTTCTTCTGCTGAACAACAACAGAATGACGATGCTGAACAACTCCTGAGTATATTCACGTTGTGATGTCTCATAACGGGCTAGGAATTGTTCACACATTGATACAAATTTACACAAAATATAGTTGGAAATCATGTCAATGCTTTGTAAATTCAGAAAATTCAGAGAAGTCAGTGAATCTAAGACACACCGAGGCACTCACTATTAGCAGGTCCTACACTGGTTCCAGTGCAGTTCTTGAAAACTGTCCCAGAACTGGCAAACTGTTTTTTTTGTGGTGTTGGTTTTGTTCACAGCCTCATTGGGTATGAACTCCAAAGCGTCAGACGCCCACAGCAGCAGGCTTGCTCACAAACTGTCCTGGGTTGATGGTAACTGTCTTGGTTGTGTTGTCGGTCTTGTAGATGCCCACCAGCCGGTCTGCTAGCTCGAACATGTTGTTGCGGAGGCTGATGATCACGAACTGTAGCACAGCCAGCAATGCCAATCAGCGCACTGTGAGGTGAACAGCTTGCAAGGGGGCGTGCAGGTATCCTGGCAATCCCAGAACATCAGATGGATGAGCTTGTATAGATGCAGCCCGTGGTGTGTCAAGGGGTGAGAGTGCTGGACTACAGGAATCCAATGTCGTTGAAGGAGTGTGTGATGCAAACGAGTTTGGCGAGCTGTTTAGGCATGGGAATACACACAGGGTACTGGGCCACAGGCAGTCTAGTGAAGATCAGGAACTGCACTGTGGTCAAACTAAACGGCGATAGCGACAACCTGGAAGTCAGGCAGCTTGTTCATTCATGAACTGATTGCCTGTTTTGGATGCACTGCAGGCGCCCGTTCAACGGCGGCACCGTATAACAAGCCACACAAGTCAGACATGTTCCGTACCTGTGCGTTGCGTGTGCGCTCCTTGATGTAGTGCGCCACAATCGACACATTCTTGAAGTCTGCCAGGGCATGAGCAGGCACACGCAGCTGAGCACTGTGCCAACACGACACACACTGGTTACACACTGACTGGCTCCCTTTATCTAGTCTTTGGCCTTGACTTTGGCGGCTCCGTCCTGTTTTGCTTTGGGTTGGCCTGCCTTGCCTGCTTTGTTCCCTGCTTTCGTTTTGCGTTCTCGCTCAGGGTAGGCCAGGGCGGTGCCCATCCCGTTCCGTGTCTTCTGACGGCTTCCCTGGTGTAAATACATATATATATATATATATACACACACTGCTTTCAGGGCATCTGCTGACCAGATACAAACCCTTTGTGTTGTGATGAGGTTGCTGCACGAAGAAGCCCTGAAATTTTGTTCAAAGTGCAGTTCACGCCATGCAAGTGTATGTGATTTGGTTGATGCTGTCTGCACAGGGTGTACACATGCGGCTACCTTGGCAGTAGTTTCATAGCAACTGGTCTGCGCAGCCATGCACGTGCGCAGCTCACCAAGTGCTGCATCGATCTCATCCATGACGTACAGAGGGGTGGGCTTGTAGTGGTGCAGGGCAAAGACCAGGGACAAGCTGCGGGCAGGCATCAAACCAAGACCGTACGTAAGGGTGTGAAGAATGGTCCTTGGCGTTGAGGCAGGATTGCCTTGGGAGCCTGCCACCTGTGCGATTGACTCGGTTGCCAGCCAATCTGTGCAGACAGTTTCTGGCGAGAACAGCTCTTCATTTTTAGACTACACTTTCGTCGCATCTGCACTCTGGACGTGCCTGTGTAGCAATTGGCGCCTAGTACTGTTATCACCTGCTCAGTGTCTTCTCTCCTCCGCTCAGGTTTCTGATGTTCTTCCAGCTCTTCTTGGGCGGCCGCACACTGAAGATAATTCCCTGTCGTGTGAGGCGGGTTGGAACTCAATGACGCGGTTCCATGAACGCGGTGTGGGTAAGGGCAGCAGCTGACGGCCTGCATGCCTCATGTGTGCGCTCTCACCTTACACGTGTGATGCATGGATGCATGGTCTGCAAGCGCTCGCGCTTATTGCATGTAGAACAGCTGTTCAAAGGTACATCAGTACTCACCTCGGAGAAGGGGTCCACCGACTCCACTAGGTCCAGCTCGGCATCACCACCCAGCGTGATCATCTGCAGGGGAGCACACTGGCTGACCTTCTCATCATGGTGATGTCTTCATCAGGGAAGCCCGTCACATGACACGGGTCGGGATGTGTACCGCCCTGACCTACCCTGAGAAAGAAGTTCAAAGTTCGCGTTGGGCTGCTGGTACCAAGCCCGAAAACCCCGCAAGAGATTGTTAAAAAGGTATTGGAACCCCTGGTTATTTGCCACGCGCTCCTGTCTTGAGTGCCCCATCTTACAGCGTGAAAAAGCGCCCCCGATGTAAATTGACACACACCCAGCCAGGTGACTCAGGCGAACGTACATGCGTGCCGTGCATGCTGTGCAGCAACAGTATGGTCATGAGCTGCGGCATCTGGCACGACAAGGGCCGTAATCCGTGCAAATCAATTCCTTGTCCAGCATAGCATGTGGCAGGACAAGAGCTTGCTGCCATTGTGTGTCAGGCCCTTCCTTCCACTTGCCTGGTACATCTCCTTGAGCTTCAAACTGATGATGTTGAAGCCCGCCATGAACTCGTCCAATCGCTTCTTGCGCAGGTCTTCATACTGCTGGCGAACCTGAGAAACCGTAACCAAACAGAATGCCAAGTCAAGGGTGAATCAAACCATGTACACACAGCTATTGCAATCTGTCAGTTCACATGCTGTCTTCACCTGTTCCCGTTCCTGGTTTGCCGCATCCAGCTGCGCTGCCCTCTCCGCATGGTCCGCCGCCTTGGCCTTCCACTGCTCAATGGCCTCCATGTCGGGGCTCAACTTCTCAAGCTCGGCCTCAATTGCACCAGCCTGCGTACACAAACATCCACGAGGTTGGTCCCAGCCCTTGGCCTGGTATGGTATACACAGATATGCATGCGGTTGGCACAGCTCTTGTGTTTGATTACGGCTGATGACATTGTGAGCACACGATGGGCAAGTTGCAAAGTACGTTCGTACGCTCGCATGCCCAGATGACAGCCCCACAAATCCCAGCCCTGTGTGGCCACGTACAAAATGCCATAGCGGATGGTGCCATACCAACAGGCAGAAGACGGCACACTACAACATGCGCTGCAACAAATAGTAATAGGGCAACAGCTGGCGGAGTTTGGAGCTTCAACCTTGTAATGAAGTGAAACTAAGCTAGGCCTCTATCGCCCAACATGAATAAGGTCATTAATCCCAAGCCATCAGGATGCCCCGAGCTCAACTGTAAGAAGCCATGAAACTACAATGATGATGATGATGATGACCGCGTGCAGCAAACAAGGGTAGGGGTTAGCTTGAGCCTCACCTTGAACATGAAATCGTCTGCCTTCTTAGTCAGGGATGCTGAGCTGAGGCCCTGCAGTGAGACGGGGTCCACCATCTCCACGTCGCTCCCAGGTAGCTGGGCGACCTTCTGATGCAGAGACTCAATCTCTCGCTGCAACACACTCGCAATTGAAAAAAAACGGTTGAGCAGACAGTGCAGCAGTGGCAGTGGCTGCAGTGGTGGTGGCCTGGGTATGCTGCATTGCAGAACATGACCACCCGACGAGCAAATAGACTTGACTGGAACCATGCACCATCACACAATGAGCTAATGTCTGCCCAGCTGTCACAGACATGCTTTGCCTTGAGGGGTTGTGGCCTCACCTGCCATCTGGTGATCTGTGCCCCGCCCTCCTTGCGTGTCTTGGCCATGGTTTCCAGGACCGCCTCGATTTCCATCTCAGTCTTGCGAATGATCGCATGGCGCTCGCTCACATCACGCAACTGGACCGCACACAAGCAGAGGAGTCGGGCAATCAGTGGGCCAAGTGTTGTGATGCAGGCCCAAACCAAAAGAGACGAGTATAATCCAATTGATGTCATACAGTCAGCATCTCATTTGGCCATGCCAGGGCTGATGTATCACTGCATTGAACGGGGACAGGGAATAACTGTTTATGGTCTGGCAGCTGCGATTGCATCAGCATCACCACAAACCCAACTCAGCTTGGCTTCGTTCAGCATAGCCATCAGTCCAGGAGTACCATACCCTAGTTGCCGCCTTCACCCTTGTACCGTACGTCATGGCATGCACCTGGCAGATTGATGCCTCTGCTCACCTCTGCCCTTGCTGTCTCCAGCTCCTCCGTCTTGAGCCTTAGCTGCTCCCGGGTCTGCTCACGCAATTCCATCACCTGAGAGGGTAGATGATGGGATAGATCAAGGACAGTGGGAGCACACATGTGTGTGATAGTCATGTCAAATTGAGTGGCTAGACACGTGCAGAAAGCTGCAGGTGATTCCGTCAGGATCCAAGGGAGCAAACCGCACAGCGTGGTATGCGCAGGAAACGCTCTGTGACTGTCCTCAAACCGTGACCTGCACCGCGAACTGCCTTTGCAACTAATTGCATCCTGCCCCTTTGTATCCCAAACCCTCCGAAATGACGCATGCGCCTCCAGCTTGAACGCCCGCACAGCAGATCAAAGCTCAAGAGCCTGTTCCTTTCAGCTCAGTCCTTCCTTGGCGTTGAACGGCTTAGTTTGTGCATGCCCTTGCACATGCTTGCATGCTGGCTGCCCGCACAGACCCATCCCATCCCCTCAAACAACCACAAACCCCCCGTGTCCCAGCCCACATTTAGCGCCTGTTCCTCCATGTCTTTGAGCTCTTGCTGCAACCGCACAGTCTCAGCCTCCAGTCGGGAACGCTCCTTCTCTGCGCACCAGTGTACACACACACACAGGCATACTCAGTCCAAGGCATGCACGCACACACACGCACTCACTGCCCCTTTCCTGGCAAGTCTGCCTGTACTCTGCCAGTAGTCTGCAAGCTATCCCCGCAACCCGCACAGCCAACCGATGTCCCACGAGAACAGCAGTGTGCCACACGTGCGTGTTGGGTGCTAGGCCTGGTGCTGTGCCCTGTGCCGCACTCACCATCCTTATCCTTGTCCTTGGATACCTTCTCAGTCAGCTTGAGGCACGCCTTGAGCTGCAGGGAAACGCACAAGCACACGTTTCAGTGGTGTACCAGATTGAAACTAGAAGAAACGACCCTGTTGTAACAGAACCTGAACCTGAGCAGAGCATGAAGACGCACATGCGATGCATGCATTGGAACGAACAGGGTGTGAACAGTGTTGTAAAATGGTTCAAACGTGCACCAGTCACTGAGTGGTTGATGTGCTGTTGAGCACAGGCTGCCCGCATGAGACATGACAGTGCCTGCCTGCATAAAACATGGGCAAGTTATGTTATAGGTTGCTGCCACTGCACCAGTTAGTGTACATGGCATGCACAATCGGCTGCAGTCTTGTGCCTGGCAGCCCTGATCACCTTCTTGCACAGTGTATCCGGACGGTTCATGCTGATTAGTTGGTGGCTGTGCCTTTCCCTTGCACGCTAGACGGACCTGCACAGCCTTGCGGGAGGTGTCTGCTTCAGCGTCGGCAATGTCCTTCTGGAGCTTGGACACCTTGGACTTGGCCTTCTTGAGTCGCTCACCACCTGGAATGCACACGCACAAAATGAGGGTAATGATGACAATTAGCATTATCCAATGCTTCGGTACCATGATGGGTGCACGAGGGGTGTGCGCGGGCCAGGAGACCAGTCAACATAATCGAGTGTTCGTAGGTTCTGTACGCATCAACATGTGCTTGTGTACACGCCCTTTGGAATGTTGTTATGGTATGATTGCCCAGCTGCCCCACTGTCCAACCTCAGGCATGCCTCCCACCCAGCCACAATGGAGGCCCTATGGTTGCTTGCAGCACGTTTAAGTAGTAGCATGGCTTATTGTCCGCCTCACTAGCACCTACTTGTGTTCCCGCCCTTTGGAATGTATTTGCCGGTGTATTTATCCAACCTCTCCCAACCCAGCCACAGTCCAGGTCAACTGCCAGTGCCACACCTGCGTTGTCAATTTGTGCCTGCAGAGCCACTGCCTGCTGCTCCAGGCCCTGCATCTGCTGCCTGAGCCCCACCACGTTTGCCTCCTCCCTGGCGATGTCACCGCTCAATGCGGCGATGCGAGCGGCGTCCTCGGCACCCATCTGCACATGCACAGTGTTGTTGTTGTTGTTGTTGTTGCTGCTGCTTACTTGGCCTTCAGTCCGACATTCACAGTATGCGCTGGGCGGGCAATGGCGTGTAGATGCACACATGGCACAGCGTGTCGCGGGCAGTGACGCACAGTCGCATGTCTGCAATGCACACTCCACACACTTTGCGATGCTCACACGCAATGAATAGCTTCTCCACCAGAGCTGCATGCCGTAACCGTACATGCACCAGACAGATTGCACAACAGAGCCACTTTTCTACACATCCCCGATGTCTCGGCCAGTCCTTTCGAAAGCACTTTCGGAAGGCTCATGAGCACATGCGAAAAAGGTGCTCATGCCACGCTGATGTGCTGGACACACCTTTGTGGCTGCCTTGAGGCTGTCCATGCGCTGCTGAATGTCAGCTGCCTTATCCGCCTCTGCCTGAGCCTCCATGCGTGCCTGCAGAAAGACAGTTATGGGCCCAGAACCAAGGCGCAAGGAAAGGCCTTGAAGCAGTGATTGGTTACCACTGAGGCACTGCATACCGCCATGTACATACGCACATTGCACAGCTTGAGCGTGGGGCAGCAACTCAGGCTGTGACAGAGGTGTAAGGCCATGAGCCTGACAAGGGACTTTTTAGCCCACCCACCACTGGCTTGCCACAGTATGCCTTGACTGCCCACCTTAGGCGCTGCCAGCTCCAGGTCAGTGAGCTGTTTCTCCGCGGCCTTGAGCGCCTTCTCACACGCCTCGCTGCGGTCGCGGGCTGCGCCCAGGGCACCATTGGCCTGCAGCACAGGCCACACACAACACATGGTGCATTAGGCACAGGCATTTCTGGATTGGATTTGTTCGCCTTTTTCTAACACATGTTCAAGTTATGTGATGTCGCAACGTTGACACGCGTCTGCATATGTGATCCGGTAGCAACCCTGCACAACCTTGCTTATGAGGCATTTGGTTTCAGCTGCCCGCGTGTTGAGCTCTGACCAACAACATTGGGCACTTGGGCTGCCACTCCCGTGAAACACACCTGGTCTAGCTGTTGCTCTGCCGCCTTGATCTCTGCCGCCGCTGCCTTGGCGTCAGCTGCCAGGCCTGTGCCCTTGGGTGCGGAAGAGCCCAGCGCCATGCGACCGCGGGAGGGCCGGCCCGCACCACCGGACATGGTGCCGCTCTCCGCGATCAGTTGGCCCTGTGGACAATGGAGAGTTGATCATATTGTTGACGATGGGCTAGGCCAGTGTTCAAACTGTGCAGAACAAGGCTATAAACTCGCCCACACAGAGCTCCGTCGGTATACATGTTTCGGCCCTCGACTGACTGCATGAAGATGACTTGTGAGTGAACCCGTCACCAGTGGCGCTTTTCAGGCCTTCCATCGCACAATCGCCTGCACACCCGCACCTGCAGTGTGACCACCCTACGGAAGCGCGCGTCCTTGCCGTAGGCGATCCGAGAGGCCTGGTCGAGGTTCTCCGCTACCAGCGTGTTGCCGCATGCGAAGTAGAACGCGGTGCGCAGCGCGTCGTCCTTGATGCGGATTAGGTCGAACAAGCGCGGGCATCCTGCAGATATCCAAAGCACAGTGAGGGTGCGTGATCATTTAAAATGGAATGCGAGGTCGGAATCCATTACGCATGTCAACAGTGCGGTCCTGGTCGTCACCATGCATCATCTATATATCGTGTTTCTCATGCCTTCTCACGCCAGTATCTGTTGTTTTGCTGTGGTTTAACAGATCACAGCCCATGCACAAGGCACATGAGCAGACTCTGCTGATGAGGTTAAGCCCAGGATCCAAAGCAGGCCCAAACATGAACAGTGAAGTGACGATACATCTGCTGTGTGATTTCTCATGTCAGTTCCTAATCTGCGAGTATTTGCACTTATCTGATCTAGCCACGCCTGCCCCTACACGAAGCTTCTCAGGTAGCGTGCTCGTGCCTCTCTCACCTTCAGGCGTGTCAATCTTCTTGGAAGCAGGCCCAGCCAAGTGCTTCTGCTTCTCAAGGATCAGGCAGGTGGCGACGCCTAGGTTGTTCCTGCAGAGGGCGTGTGCAAGATCAAGTGTTCGTTTTGAAACTGTCAGTTGGCTGCACATCCAACCTTTCAGACGCGATTCATTTCAGATGCGATTCATTTCATATGCAATGCACCCTCCCTCTGTGCCCGGCATGTTCTAGTATCCAACGTATTACACTATATCAGTATCCATCGTTTCAACCACCTCATTCCAAAACACAAGCCGCTCACTTTCTCAGGTGCTCGACGCATCGCTGCGCGTCGCTGGTGGTCTCCACCACAATGTAGTCCAGCGCACCCACAGCAGTGGACACGGCGATGTCATATTTGGCATCAATGGCGCCCAAGTCACCTGCACAGGACGACACAGGGGCTCATGGTGTGACTCATAACATCTGTGCTATGGCGGCATCAGGGCCAGGGAAAGCTCATGCCGGTGGAAAAATTGCGGAAGCTGAGGCGAGCACTGCTTGGAAGTCGAGTGCGTCAACTGTCAGTATCGAGCAAGCGCTTCAGAAGCGCTGCATGTTTTCCGTGCAAGCTGCACCCACCCAAACGGCCGCACAAGCCCGTGAGCTCGCCCTTGGCACGCGCCGTCATCAGCGCCACCATGAGCGAGCTCGCCTGCGACGTGTTCTGGGAGTCGGCACGCAGGGCGGCCAGGCGCTCGCGCATCTCCCGAACCGCAACTTCCAGCCGCGCCTCATCAGCACGACTTGCCGCCAGCTCCTTTTTGTGCACCTCGATCTCGGACCTGCACGAGGCATGTTGATATTCACATTAGGTGCTGCAGACATCAGGAAGTCCAGACGTGGCAACAATCATGTGACGCGGATGCAGCCCTGCCCAACCTCTCTGTTTATCGGGCCAACAATGCCCTGACCCGCGGTGAAGCGTGGCTTGTGCTCACCTGCATTTGACAGTGCTGGATTCCAGCTCCTGGATGTGCTTCTCTCGCGAGACTGCTCCCTGCTGCGCGCTCGCCAAGGCTTTGACTGCAGCGTCCAGGCGCTTGCGAGCGTCCTCCGTACGACGCGCCAAGGTATCGCGCTCCGTGGTAGACACGGCAATGCGGCCCGTCGCCTCGCCCACCTTCTTCTCCCAGGGAGCAAGGGATGTGCGAACCTGCGCAAAAGAGCAAATGGTTTGACGACGAGACCAGACTGGGAATGGAAAGCGCGCATTACGACCCCTGCATGTCCTAAGGTCAGCTGTGCTCCGCTCGTGTTGCTGGGCTTACCTGACTCAGCTGCTGGTGATAGCTTTCCACTTCCCCACGCAAACCTTCGTGCTCTGCCTCGAGTGCCGACTCAGCGGCCACCAGCTCCTGCAGATACGTCACAACAAATCAACTAGCCAGAGCCCAGCTAGCTTTACGAGTGGGTGTTTCAGCCACAGCGCAGGACTGGGCGAACACCAGGATTGACATGGCCTATTAGGGTGTTGTGAAGCTGGCAGCATGCCAAAGCACAGCCCAACATACGTCCTCTTCCCTTGGCGCACCTGCTGCATGGTCACTATGCGTTGAGCAGCGAGCGGAGCATCCTCCTGGAGGCTCTCTGCCTCCACCTCTGCTTTCTGCGTATGCACAGGCAGACAATCACCCTCGGGCCGGCCGGCAGCACTAGCTCTTCTTCCTTTAACACTACTACAACAAAGCAAGCAAACGAACACCCCCTGAAGCAATCAAGGCTCCGTACCTTGGCCGCTGTAGCCTCCTTCTCGATTTTAGCTGTCAGCTTCTTCATCTGTGCAACAGCAAACCAGCAAACCAGCAAACCAGCCTTGCGTGATTACGCCGAATAGTCACACGGAACTGCGACATGACAGCCGTAACCCCGTTCTTGGCTCCTACCCGCTCGCCATGCAACACTGACAACATAACACTTATACATTCACACTGGGCTGCTCCATGCCGTCTGAGTTCCTTTTTGGCTGCCTGGTCACCTGCTCTGCTACTGCCCATCCATGTCCTCCCTGTTTTGAATTGCCCCTGTTCACGCACTCAGGCTTACCTTGTCCTGCATGTCCTTGACCTCGATCTGTCCCTTTGCGTCCTTCCTCTCAAAGCCCTTGAACTCGGCCTCAGCTGCCTCCAGCGCTGCCTGGCAGGCCCGGGCCTCCTTCTCAGCGTCATCAAACTTTTTCTCCGCCGCCTTGGCACCCTGCCCCTGTTCTGCAGCCTTGCCGCGCTCGTGGGCTAGCTTGTCTTCAAACTCACGGGTCTGAGTAGCCATACCCTCAAGGTTTTGCTGCACACACACACACACACACAGCTCAGTACGTGCTGTTAGTAGCGCTGCTCAGTGAAGCCAGAATGTAGCACTGCACACGTAATGGCTGATTGTGAACGCACGTATCATTGTGGTTGTTGATGTTGTTGTTGAGGGCGCCGTTGGCAAGTCACATAGAACCCTTGAATCAAGCAAGACCATGGCCAACACTACACACCACATTGTTGCTAATGATGGAGATGTCAAGATGCTGGATGCTGCCAGCGTCGTGGCTCGCAAGGGCTATCCTAGAGTGGGCTGCCTGGAGTCATTGTGACATGCATGTCATCTCTGTGCATCAGCACTCACAGCACTGGGTTATGTGCTCTTGTGATGCGAGCTGAGTTTCTGCTTACCCTGGCAAAATTTGCTCACCTGCGTCTGTGTGATGTAAATCGTTTTAGCACAGATCTGCGCCTGGAGCATCTCAGCCTGCAAGCATCAATGACGGCTGTAAGGTATGCAGTAATGTTTTTGCCCAACCTCGAATCACGAATTGATTAGTGGGCTCGCCAAATTAATCAAATCCTGTACAGACGATCCTCAGTGTAATCCCCTTGCTCTGCAGCCCAAATCCTGCAATGATGGCTCATGCCCCACGTTTGTGCTAACTTGAACCGCTCACACAGCGTGTCCAAATCACCTGCTTGGCCAGGAACATCTCTGCCTCCGTTTTCTTCTCCTCCAGCCCTTCCTTCTCCTTCTCCGCAATCTTCAGCCGCTTGATAAGGCCCTGGCGTGTCTCATTCATGGCGTCCAGCCTGTAGGCACGCATCAGCAGTCGATTGCCAGTTTGCCACATGACAGTTCCTGATTGCCTAATGACGTTTGAACAAGCCAAATGTGCCCTCAAGTCGTGACGTGTGGTTCCCAAGCTGCTGTAGAAGCGGTGTACTCTATCCTGGTTGCATGATGCTTGCTACTTGGCTACAAGCCAAGGGCGCATAACACAATGCAGTGGGACAACAAGCAAGCGACCAAGATATCAACATCTGACGGCTTGCACCAAACCCGCCCATGCAGAGACAGTTACCCAGATCTGCATCACCTACGTGGTCTTTGCCTCCTCAATGGGCGCCTTGTACTTGTCCGTGCCTATGATGTCCTCCAGATACTCCAGCAGCCCGGTCTCGTGCTTGTCCTCGGCCTTCGGCTTCATCATACTGATCTGCTCAACCTCACCCTAAAGAAGACAAGTTGCGGACACCAAGTTATTGTAGAACAAGTTGCATGAAGAATCAAGCAGGCGGTCCCATGCTTCCTCTCTCATGCCTGCCAAAGGTGGATGATTTGACCCACGTGTCGGTTGAAATTCCGGGTCTGCTATCTCTTGTGTGCATGTGCGCGTCCTTGGCATGCCCAGCATGCGTCTTGCTGGCACGCACAATCTGTCCTTAGTCCCATTTAATGCGTGCAAACGAGCATCGTGCGTGTATGCCTCTGTGTAGGCATATGCTTCCGGCTTCTGCTGCTTCTGTCCACCCCTCCTGCCCACCCTTCTTGCCCACCCTTCCCACCTGCAGGATCAGGAATCTGTTGTTGTCCAGGTCAATGCCCATGCCCTTGAGTGTGTCAGTGACCTCCTTGCTGGAGACTTTCCTGTCGTTTATGTAGTAGTCGCTGGTGTTGTTGCGGTGGGCCGTGCGGGCTACAGTGAACTCGCTGTTGGGAACCACATCGTAATCCTCACCCTCCTGGGCGCAGGCAAGCAAGTGGATTCCAATTAGTGATTGCAATGGCTATGCAAAAGGCTGTACAAGGCCAAGCAGACTATGATATCCCGATACACGGGAAGCTGGCGAGCAGGCAGGGCATGGCATAACGTACACAGGCATGGCATCGCAAGACAGTACATGACGTGAAATGACATGGAGTGGGATGCAAAGCTGTGCATGGGCGTGTATGATGTGAGTTTCGCCAGGTATGAAAGGTTTCAGCCCTGGTGTGTGATGCTGTGTGTTGCTGTTGCTGTAAATGAGCACATACCTTGTCAATGATTTCTTGAAAGTAGACTGTGACCTTAGCCATGGTCAGATTCTGGAAGTTGGTCGAGTTGTGGATTAGCTCGGATACTTTGTTGAAGCGCAACTGCACAGAGCGGTGGGAGGAGTGCAAGAGATGCTGAGAACACGCCTTCGTCACATGCCCACAGGCAGCTGCTGTCATCGGGTATGAGCTGTAAGGAAAAGCTGAGCTGAATCAATGCTCCTGGTAGCATTGATAACCTCCCTGGTAGCAGGGAGGTTAAGGGGGACAGGCAATCCAAATTCCTGGTGCTGCTGTCCTGACGCTATACCTGTTTTGCCCGGCGACCAAACACAAAGAGCATCGCATCAATGACGTTGGATTTGCCACTCCCGTTAGGACCAACCACTGAAGAGAAGGACTGCATGGGGGAATGACAGGTGAAACAAGCGAAAGTGGCATTTGCTGCTGGTTGGCGTTGGGTTGAGCAGGGCGCTCGGCCGGTTGGTCATGTACCTTGTGAAAGGGACCCACTGACTGTGGACCAGCATAGCTCTTGAAGTTGTCCAGGACCATTTGCCTGATCATCAGGCGCCTGCATTGTGGCTCCGCCATGGCTGGCTGAGATAAGCTGCTGTGTGCTGGCCTGTCAGCTTCTCCTATCACAGTCTTGGACCGACAGCACTAATGGTAGAGTCAATCTTCTGCGGACCCTTTGGACTGCTTGTTGCGCTTCTGCAGGTTCTTGCAATCTGGAGGAGCTGCGTCTAGCGAATTTGAATCTTGAGCTGCTCCCTCCCGCTCAACTTTGGATCCTTGAGAAAGGCAGCGCAACAGATGTGGCAAAATCGCAGCTAATGCCGAAAACCAGCTTATTGCTCTTCGTGCGGGGAAAGGTGTATCCGTTGGGAAACCGTTCGCATGAGCGCAACTTGGCCGCAACTTGGGCTTGTGCTGTAGAGGTACATACAATCAGTGCTTGCAAAGCATCTGATAATCAAAGCTGTGACCAACCGCTGCGAACCATTTTCTACCGCGTAGTCGATGCCCATTGCCTTTGCCTCTCAAGGCTGAGAGGCGATGACGCATGCGGCTCAAGTGCGTCTGGACAAGTTGTGGCGTACGATTGTGCTGCTTGGTGGAGCGCAGCGAGGTGCACCTGCCCTGCAACAAGGCAGCCTATTCCATGGGCTCAACCTCACTGCAGATGGGCAGCAGGGGCTCGGATACACCACCACTCCTGTCCATCTCGGGTTGCCAGGCTGGCATCATGGGTATCAAGGCAGCTTACGGTCATTCTGTACACCACACCAGCCAGGAGGCCTGCCCAGCATCTCTACACATAGTAGTCCAGCATCGCACACATGCCCCGCTTGCTCCTCTACCTCCCATCAGCGTGCTCAAGCCTTGGCACTCAGCATAAGCCAGCGCCACACCCAGTGCTCAACCTATCACGCCCTGGCACATCCCTTGACGCATCACTTGTCTTCAATACCCCCAGCACTGACAACCGAACAGGCCTTGTTGCCAAAGTCACAGCTGCACCATACTCGGCACACCACAGCACATCAGCCCTTACCGTCACATGCTGCACACATGTTCACAGCAACATTGACGCCAGACGTCCACGCATGGGCTCCCCCCATTCTACAAGACCCCACTATGCCAGACAGCCAGTATCAGCGCTTACGGCAGTTGCTCATGCCAACACCACTGCGTGGCTGGGCTGCTTCAGTCACCTGGTCAGCCCCTGCAGTGCTTGGCGTGACAGCACTGGGCTGTACCGAAATCCTTCTGCTGCCTGGACTTCCTGGCGGGCTTAGTCTTGGCACGATGGCTGCAGAGGGCCTATGGAGTGCTGTAGGGTGCTCTTTCAGTCTGGAGCACTTGTTGGCAGCATCTGCTGGGTTGGAGGCAGTACAGGCCTTCAGCTTAGCAAGGAAGTTGGGACAGGTGGGCAGGGTATTTGAGCACGCTCAATTACGTCAAAGCATAAGTGTTTGTGTAGGAATATTGCTCGGACTGATTTTAGACCCGCATCACATTGGTATGGCCGTCCAGGCGCCAGTTCGTGTATGGGCAGTGTAATGGTGACTTTGTCTGGTTGGTTACAGTTGTGTGTCTACTGCTCTCGCACGCAGTTGGCTGTGCTTGACATGGTCATCCGGACACTGACAGGTGGAAAGCCATCGCACATATTCAAGATGACGCTGCAGGACCCTCTCAACAAGCAGCATGGATGGTAAGAGCATGGTTGATCGGACAAAAAAAACGACAATTTTTTCCCAGCCCATGTTGTGCTTTACCAGGTCAAGCAAGGGTATCACTCCTGCCCTGGCCAGCCATTGCCTCAATAGTAGGGCAAACTTGGTCCAACGCGTTCGCCAGAACTCATCGGCTATGCTGTGTGCAGCAGCCATGTCGCAGTGCATGACAACCTGCATGTACACCAGAAGCCGGCCAGCGTACAACACCAACATCAGTCAAGGGGCTTGTTTACACATTATGCAGGTATTGGTGGGCGTGTGTAGGCCTGGTAGGCCTGGGCTCCGTGAGTGCCGTGCATCAGGGCTGCAGCGCACTGCTGGTGTCCGCATGGGAACAGGCCGCCAGGCTGCTGCCAGGCATGACCGAGACCTTGCCGAGCAGCGCATCGGCGCCAGGGTGGTTTGCCGCCGGTGACCAGCGCACTCTGCCATACCGGTGAGTCTGTGCAAGGGTGACAAGGCTGGGCCATCATTGTTGCAAGCCTCCCCATCTCGCTATCATCGGTAACAACAAAGGAAGGACTATAACATTGCCTGTTGCGTGGCCAAGCTGCATGGTTCATCACAACACGAATTTGGCTGCTGCCAGCTAGAAACAACAGCCAGGCACTAGCAGTGACGGAGTGATTTGGATCTATCAATGCGACCAGCTGCTTGTATGGCCGGTTCTGATGCGACTGCCAAACAAAATATCAAGCGTACAATTAGATCTTGAATCAATCGTGGCGTTGCCTGCTGGTGTCAGGTGCCGCTGGTGGGCTGAGACGTGTGTGCTGGCCCCCGTCATGGAGGAGACCTTTTTCAGGGGCTTCCTGCTCGCGTCACTCACCAAGTGAGCGCTGGCACACTTGCTGGGCGTGTGTCAATGGTGCACAGCTACAAGGCACAGACGGTGTGCTTGTTTACACTGCTTCAGCACATGGCTGCATGTGGATGGTGCATGTGTGAGTAATCTTAGCAGGTTGCACAGCCGCACCAGCTGTGATGTAAGAATCAGCCGCAAAAAGCCTCCTGCATCCCTTTTGCTTGCCGTTCACTGTGTTACTGCAGGTACATGCCGGTGTGGGGTGCCCTGCTGGCCAGCAGTTCAGTCTTTGCATTCTGTCACATGGGCTCCAGTGGTGTGGGGGACCTGCCACAGCTGATCGGCATGGCCTGTGTCCTCGGTTTCATTTTTGTACGGTCGCGTAACCTCATGGCTCCAATTGCAGCCCACAGCATGCATAACGCATGCGCCATGATGGGCGCCTGATTGAAAACCCTCGCGAACAGTTGGTTGAGGAGGCCTTACTCAACTCACACAACTTATGGTTCTTACAGAGTATGACAAGCCAGGGAAACGATGCACGCTGCATGTGCACCTTGTATTGGCAACATACACTGAACTGTTCAAACACCAAAAGCCAAAAGATGGATGGATAGGACGCAGTCTTTACGCATCATGAGGGTTGGACAGTGACATCCTGGCTGACACTTGCTCTCCACAACACGCACTTACAACACGGGTTCCAGTGGTGCCACTGCAAATTGTCCCAGAACAGGCAAACTGTTTTTTGACTGTGTGGTTGCGATTGTGCAAGGAGGGCAGCGGTGTTGCATGGGCAGCACGTCATGTTACCGATAGGTGCCTCAGTAGCAAGACTCCTCATTCATCACTACCGTCTAGACAAATCAGCGCTTTTCAATATCGTACTCTACGCCGAACCAAATGTTCAGCACAGCTAAGTTTTCAGTTGTGTCCATGGTGTGTTGTTGATAGCTTAGCAGGATGGTTTCTGCGTGACCTTTTCATGAGTGTTCCTTGATTTGTTAGATATGTTTCTGTCTCTAACGATTATCTGTTAGAAAAATAATTTCTTTCTGCTCGGCACAAACAATGTGAAGCAATAAAGCATGCTTACTTTTGGAAAAATCATCTGCCGGCACCATGATGCGTTTCATACATTTTTTGTACACAGACACTCGCTCCGGGTGGTTTGGCAGCTCACCAGATGCATGCAGCATGCCACACAACAGAGAGTATAGGAAGTGCCAGCAAGAGGCTGAGCTTGCGCACGCTGAGTGACTTGCCCACCCAGGTAAGGTTTGAGAGGCGCACTCGCAGGTAAGGTTTGTCCCAGAACTGGCAAACTTCTTTTTTTGTGCTCTGCTCCAATTTTGCATCAAGCAAAGTTTTGCTGTACCAGCTTTGCCTTGCGCAATAGTTCAACTTAGCTCTGTGACACAGGTGACAGGCCGACAAAAAAGCGCCACTACACCCACAAGAACACATCAGCGCGTCCTACCTATATATACAAGAGCGGACAATAGCACGACTCCAGACAAACCGAGGTGTCGACACTCGCACACAAA
>QAXH01000662.1:0-16253 GCA_004335635.1 Chloromonas sp. AAM2 | reverse complement strand
GGGCAGCAAGCGGAGGCGCACAACAGTGAACTACGTTGCCCTAAACGAGCAGATGTTTGGGATGCGTGGTGGCGATGCCATCAGTCCGCCGAGTGGTGGCCGGGAAAGTGGGCGGGCAGGGATGCAAAGGAGGGGCGCGGCGCGGCCGGCTGGTGCCAAGGGCAAGCACGGCGTGGCCGGGGTTCAAGCAGAGGAGGATACAGATGAAGACTACACTCCTGAGCTTGACAGCGACTAGGCTGCCAATCTGGACTCTGCTGCGGCATGGGCTGGAAACAAAGAACAGTGCATTCTTTTGAGAAAGCTGCCAAGGTGGCCAAGAGTTGGCTCATACGCAGTCAGATTGTCTTGGTGCAGTTTGCAACTGTGCGTGATTTGGTCCGATTTTCTACCTTTTTGCGGTTGGCGACTCGCACACTGACACTGGCTCGTTTTTGAAAGGTGTGTCACAACGTTCTAAATGTTGATGGTCAGGCAATTGAAAATTGTGTTCAGGTTGGCACAGCACAGCTGTTCCAAACGTCGGCACCATCAGGACAATGTAGCCTGGCATTTTCCCCTGTCCTAGACGGAACAACCATGGTGCAGGACTTCAGCATTACCTGACCGCAATGGTGACCATTGTGACTCGGACATGTGGCCCCAGGGCACATGTACAAACGTTTTTCCACTCCTTGCTCTTGTAAGGTTGTTGTATATCATAACTTGCGAGACCAGACATCATCACTGAGCATTGGATGCTTGTGCAGTGTAGTGATGCGGCCCATTTCTTCAACGCAAGCCCTGTGTTGACTTGCAAGGTGGGAGGCGCACCACTAGCACGTCCGAGCAAAGGACGCAAGGTCGGGTAAAGTTGAACCCTTTGCTACACACTTGTTCAGGGGACAAGGGCTGGCCCATGTGCCGATCACCCAGAGATTGTCGCCTTTGTGTCGCTGCCGGGACTACAGCAGGAGCAGAGGGCACAGCACGCAGGAAACTGTGCACACAGCAGTCCAGAAGGAGCTTTGTGTTGATTGTGCGTTGTGTTCACAACAAAGGCGAAGGTGCAGTGTGAAGGGGCTGAGAAAGCATGCAGGCTGTTGTTCACACTCAGAGTGTGTATGAGAGATGTAGATGTGAGGGTGGGGCAGTTCTAGACTCCACAAAGGCGTGACGGCCGGTGGAGTGGTGATCTGGGTGATGTCTGTGCCCTTCCTCTCTTGTGAGGTCCAGTCATGAATATCATTGTTTTTTTGGGGTCTGGCAAGCAACAGACCTCTAGGTCTAGAAAAATTGTTGTGGGGTCTAGCAAGCAACAGACATGTCCAGGCCAGTTCAAGGACCTACCTCGGCACAGTACCTTGCCTTGCGTACTGATCAGCAACGAGAACGAGAGGATCGGCGGATCATGCGGCACAGATATGCTGGGCAGGGCTGGGGTGACCCTCCCCTCAAGAAACGGCAACTTTTGTAACCGCGGCGGCGTCGAAGCCCTGGTTGAGTTGGCCGTGGCGGACAATCGGCAGATCGTCAACTCAAATGGCACTGTGCACGGGGTCTGTGCTCCCATGCGATCTGCAAATCACACTACTGCCGCCCGAAGGCACTCCTCCCCGAGAAGTTACTCACAGGCTAGACACGTCAACAGAAACTTTTGCAGGAGTGCTCGCCACGTGTATGCCACAGGCATGGACCTCCAAGCCATTCAGCAGCGTTGTGGTGAGCAGTTACGGCATGCATGCATGCGCAGATGATTGGTGTGCGCCCATCACCAGCTTACTCAGGCTTGCAAGTGGCTCGTGGTGACAGTAAACGCAGTACACAGCCACTGCTGTTGGCTGCATTCTGCCAAATGGCACTGATGCGCTTCTCGTCAGCTCGTCCCTGGCACAGCCATCTAGGCAGCGATGCTTGTGCCGCCGATCCCCTGAGTCACACAGCGTGCATGCAGGCCAGCAGGCAGGCTGAACGTCGCACAGCTAGCTGCTGGGACCCGATGCATAGCTGTTGTGCAACCCAGACTTTGTTCAGTCGCTATGCCATGTCTTGTGTGCTTCAAGCATGCAAACTAGTTGTGCTGTGCACATCATGCTGGCTACGGCTAGGTTTCCACCTACCGCGATTCCCGTTACCTGTTGCTCCCAGGCACATCTAGAGGGTCAGGACAACCAAGCCAAAGTCCAAGTCGCTAATCTATCCAGTCCCATTGCCGCAACCCTGGAAACCCTATCCCAGCCCTGCTCCCGGCTTGTTTTCAATCTATCTCACCCCACAGCCCAGACAGGCGGTTCTCAAGAAGCAGCTGCGCAACAACCAGAAGAACAACAGCCCACCTCGCCCCACAGGCGTGGGCGTGGATTCTGGCCCCGGTTTGGAAACATTGTCAAGCGCTTGGTGGTTGTAAGCATCAGGGTTGTTGTCACGGTGGAGCTCATGCGCTTTGGCTTAAGTCGCGTGCGTCTCATGCGCTACATGGGTCGGAGAGAGCGCTGGAGTCTGGACACAAGTGATGACACCAGGTGAGTGTGCTGGCTGCATGCACACACATACACATGCATGCTTCACATGGGCTCTTTGTGTGTCGCTACGCATGGCTATCTTAAGCAGATTTAAAGGCAAACCGTGCAAGAAGAGGAAGCGAGTGTAGTTTGTGTTCAGTGTCCCTGTGACATCGCTCATAGTGTAGGATTTGAATGCTAACTTCCAATGTACACCAGTACCAGACGCTTGCAGCGACATGGACATCCTTGCACACTTGCACAAACACAACATGCCTAGTTCATGCAAGCTGCCAGTTTGCAGCTCCTGCTGTATGATCATCACACACTCTGGAAAGTTTTTGCCAGTCTTCAAGCCAGCATCTGCAACCTGCAAAGTTTTTCCAACCGTTCGAGTGTGTTTGATATGCCGCAGCGACGCAGAGGGGTCAGGCGGTACGAGCAGCGAGGTGGCCGACCTGCTCCTGTCCTATCTGGAGGGGGAGGCAACGGCCAGGGAGTTTGTGGGACTCAGCTCAGACGAGGTGTCCAGGGGCCTGCAGAAGGTGAGGCGCTTGCTTGCCTGTGGGTGGGAGTGGTCGCGCAGTTTTGTTCGTTGTGAGCATTGCTCATGAGGGTAGCACACGTGATGCCCTGCACCCGTGAAAACGCCAGTCTGGAACCCTAGGCATTGTATCGTGCTGTTTCAATTGCTGTGGAGTGCTGCACTTCTGCCATTGTGCTCGCCCGGAGTTGTTGGTATCATCACTGTCAAGGGCCTTTCAGTACGTCAGTAAGGTGCCTTAAAACGTAGCATCACAAGCGCCATGTGCTCATGGGCGCAGTAACCCATAGCACTCCGATATCTGCCCCTTGTGCTGTGCAGATTCGGCCCTCTGACCTCAAGGAGTTGGGTTTGGATGAGGACGAGGGGGCGGCCAAGGCCATGGAGCAGTTGCAGCGGTTGGCCGTCAGATTGGGGACACGTGACTCTGGGTCGAGCTCTAACCAGACATCCAGTCCCAAGCAGTCCTAAACTCTAGAGGCAGCGATATCTGTACCTGTTTCTGGCGAGACTGCGCGAGATTTGTACTATCTGAGCTGTCGGATGCCTTCCAAGACATCAATGTCATTATGACTTTTTGCCAACGGACCATTAGAGACAGTTTTCATGTCCTTACGCCTCTTTTGGCTGAAGGTTTGAACACGAACGCCGCAGGAACGGAGGAGCATGAATGCCGTCTCCAGTGATCATGGGCCGCTGCCGTGCAGGGAGCAGGGCGACGCATTCGGACTGTTTTCCTACATGAAATGTATTCATCTGCCACTGGCGAAGTCTCAATACGCCTGCTCACAGCTGCCTGCTTGTTTTTTTAGTGCTGAAGCCACCTCTGCCACAGAATTTTTGAGCAACTGTCACTCTTCCACGTTACAATTCCACAGTAGAGCAGCATTGCATCAAGCACAACAAGTACCACGCGTTGAGTGTGAGTTGAAAGTCGTTGGGAACAACTTGCTGAATGATCACCACCCCGCACACAGACAATCTGCTCGTTACAGAGCCTGGACACCGCCTGTCGCCAGCACTCAGGCTGAACGCCTTGATCCTCACAGTTGCACACAAGTCCTTACTTGGCCGTGGTGGTCAAATAATACCACCAGTCAAAAAGGAACGGACGAGGTAACAGGGCAAAAGAGTTCGGCACCCTGCACAGTCACGCCAATTGGGGTCAGTTCTGGCCGTCACACGGTGGCTGGATACCGCCTGTCGCCATCGTAGCGCTAGGAAGACATCGCTGGATTACACATACGTCCTGCAGCGATGTGACGCACACTAATCATCGTCATCGTCTAGAACTGCCCTCACGCAACGTGCTCGCACCACTTGCGATGCGGTGCCCGCCAAGGGGCCTGCCTCTTGCTCGTCCTCAAGCATGTTCCATTCCGCCGCAGATGAAGGTGGTGGCATGCGCGTAACCTTCGCCTGCAGACTCCCCTGCCCCTCCAATCCATCTTCGTCCAGGGCTGATCCCGTAGCTTGCAGTGCAACCACCGCTGGCTGTGTTTCCCGCTCGGTCGCAGTTTCAGCTTCCATGCTCCCGACACCACTGTCATTTTCCACTGCGTCTGCAGCCTGGCGGCTTTCGTCCCGTAGTGAAGCGCCAGCAGGGGCCTGCCACGCTCCGGCCCTTTCCCCACCCTGACCCACCGGTCCCTGCGTACCGCCCTCCACACCTTCCTCGAGCATCGCCAGCAAACCTTTGTCCTCATCCTCAGCACCCATCCGAGCCTGAGATCGGGCGTCGCTCTGCCCCTCGGCTTGCCTGGAGGGTTGCACATTGTCCTCGAGCATCGCTAGCAATTCCGCGTCTTCATCCTGTGTAACAGATGCTCGTGCGGGTGGTGGCGCCACATCCTTTCGCGCTGCGTTTTCACGTGGCTCCATGTCATCCTCAAGCATGGCAAGCAACTCTTCATCACCATTCTCATGGTTTGCATTCCTGCCCACGCGCTTTGTGATGTCAAGTGGCTGCACAGCCACACTACCAGTCTTCGCAGTTGTCGCAGCTGTCGAGGTGGCAGCTGCCCCGGCGTTACGCATAAGTGGCCGTGGTGGCGCGGGGCGCTGGTCCATCATCTCAAGGTCGTCCAATACGTCCATGCCAGCGTCCTGCAGTGACAAGTATGCAGCTTGGATGAAGGCAAGGAGAGCGCATGAAAGGATGTGCATGCTGGAAACGAAGATTGCTAGCGCGGTTGGAGAGCCTGCTGCATACTCCGCCGAGCAATGGAGGTAATGAAAGCCGTTCTGTGTACAAGTCAACATTGGAAGGTGCAAGCCGGCTGACTGCTGTTGCATCCGCCTATCCTCCTGGCCCTTAAATACCAGACTCTCGCCCAGCAGACGCCCATGAATACAACTATTCAACAGCTACTGCTCTTTATTCCTCCAGTGCCCCATTTTGCAGCTCCTATACATCCAAATCACGAGCCAATTACAGAAGCCCTGTGCATCGTCCCACCAACACAGTGGCCAGCCACACAGCTGCATGGCCCTCCCGCCGCCCCCCACTCACCCAGTGTGAGTTGGCCTGCATGGCGAGCAGCTCATCATCAAACTCATCCTCCATCTCCTCCACCGGCGCCGGACCCCGCCCACCAGCCACAGGCACAGCACCCGCTCGTGCTGCTTGCCCACTGCCGCTGCCCACCCGCTCTGGCCCAGCCCCTGCCGCGTGCCTCCCAGCTCCTATAGCTGCTGCTTGTGGCGCCCGCCAAGCACCCCCACCCTGCTGAGCTGCACCAGACGCCCGTTCCAGGGCAACGGCTGTGGTTTGGCTCGCTGTCTGTGGCTGCGTGAGGCCCATGGTTGCTCGGCCGCCTGCGAGTGCTGGCATGGCCATGATGCGCTGTGTAGCAGTGAGCCCTAGTCCCTGGTTGCCGTCTAGACCCTCCCTGTGTTGCCGCTGATCCATATCCTGGCCTTCAGGGTCCAAGAGAATGAGGAGCTTGAGTCGCAGCTGTTCCAGCTCATTCTGCATGCAGCAAACATGCACGATGCACTTCCTTCTAAACCCCCATTCCAGCCAGTACCGATGCCAACTGTAGCATGCCAAACCAATGCATACCATTCAATGACAAGCCGAATGCATGTTGCCCTGGCAGCCCTGGATGGGCTGCACACGTGCCCACATGCACTCTGCAGCATGCACCAAGTACCATCACGCATGCCCAACGTCTGTCAGTACGTGCTCATGGGCCCTATCCCTGTCCAACCCTTGCCTGACGTCTGTCAGCAGTCTGTCAGCTGTGCTCATTGTGTCTAGTCCTGTCTGAATGGGTCGCACCTTAAGCAACCTGTTGCTGCTAAACTTCTCAATCTTGAAGATGAAGTTGTCAAAGGTGCAGTGTGGGAAGATGCGCTGTTGCCACCGGGAATACATCTCCAGGAGACGCTGAAGGTCTGCAACCTGCATGTACAAGGTGCACGTTGTATGGGCAAGGTGCAGGGCTAGAACCACATCTCATCCCCGGGTTGACCTCCAACAGTTGCTTGCTTCTTGCGGGATGAGATATCGTCTATACGTTAATCACCCTGTCTCTACCAACGCACTGCACTGCAATCTGCATAATGCCATTCAAGAGGACATGACCGTTCAGACTGACAACAACACTGTGACAACGCTGACTGTGAGAGAAATGACATGACGTGCGTGACATTGACGGTGCCAAAACTGTAGCATGTGTAGCATGTGTATCAGCCTTGGGCCTTGCCACTGCACACTCACTTATGAGTGTTCACGTTCATATTGTGACTCTGGCAACGCTGAAAAAGAAATGACGCAGGCAACGCTGGAACCCACTTCTGTACCATGTGCAAACAGTTGGCCTTGCCACCGTAGATTCACGCACCTCGTGACCCTTGCCCTTGAAGCCCGTCCTGAAGACTTCGGGAAACTTGTGGAACACGTGATTGAAGCCATGCTCCTCCTGCGGGCAGGTGGGCACATGAGCGGTGGGTTTGGACATGGTGAGTTGGGACGATGGAATGGCGATGTTTGTTCAGTGAAGTAGACTTGCCGCACACTGCAATGGTCCCGTAACTGCAACAAACTAGTTTGACGGTAGTGGCATGGCAGACACACGTGCACAATCCGTCTTGATACATGAATGACTGGATTCACTCGAGCAGGATACAGCTGACAAGGCCAAAGGAAGACAAGGATTAGCGGACCGGCAATCATTCACCTGAAGCTTTTCAAGGGTCAGCTTGGGGCGGGGTGGCTGGACAGGTCGCTTCTTGGATGGTTGTGCCTGTCCATCCTGAGCTTTGCCGTCTGCCTTGCCCTGGGCACCCCGTGGCCCTTCCGGCCCCCTCGCGCTGTAGAGGTGCATGTAACATCAGCAATGCAGCTGGCGCCTGACTGCATGCTCATTGTCAAAACAGGCAGATTGCATGCAGGCGCAACCAACCTTGCCATCCCTTCATCGCTCCCCTCGTCGTCATCCCGCCCTAGCACCACGTCGTCGTCATCGTCAAAGTAGCTGGCAGCCATTTCACGCTCAGTGCAAGAGAGTAGTTCAAACTGATCTGAAAGAGCTCAATTTAAATGTTTTAACTGTAAGCTCTAGAGCACAAGCTGAGAACCGCCAGCGTACACAACGCCCACTTGGCGCGAGTCCTGCGTCAGTGTTTGAATTCCAGTCACGGGAGGCACATGCCTGTGCACTTTTTGAGGTCTGTGGCCAAAATGGGAAGTATGGCAACTCACCCATAACTGGCTGAAAATAGGTAATCGCTGACTGACAAGATTCCATACATTGTTTCCGATCCTGCGCTGTTCGCCAGACAATTAATCTGACGGTTTAGTCAGCTGCAACGAGAAGGATGGTCTCTTCTTTCTTCGATCTCGCTGCTAAGACAGCGCGTGGAGAAGTAGGTTCCCAGCTCCTGCTGTTGTTGATAGGCAATTGTTCGCCGTCAAGAGGCAATTGTGGCAATTGATAACTCACTGATGACTACCATCCCTTCGCGCGTAGACTCTGAACATGTCATCCCTCAGAGGCAACGTGGTGATGGTTGTGAATGTGGCAAGTAAGTCCTACTCATCCTGGACTTGATGACAAGCGCATCTTTTGCAGCAGCACACGCACAAGCACAAGCAAGTTTGTGATGCTAAGTCACCCATCCGCCTCACCCACCAGCCCAGTCCTGTCACTCCCAGGCACACTTAGGCTTGAACTCAGTTGTCCAGTTACACCTTACTCTTAGTTATGCTTCAACCTGTGACCGGCTCTTTCCGAACGTCTGATGCTTGAACCAACTTAGTAACAAAAGCTTTTTCCTGCATCTGCACTTTTCGTGCAGGCAAGTGTGGGTTCACTCCTCAGTACAAGGAGCTCCAGGCGCTGTATGCCAAGTACAAGGATCAGGGCTTTGTGATCCTTGGAGCGCCGTGCAACCAGGCAAGCAGTTGTTATCAGGCGCAGTCTAACCAATACATCACAGCCACACCAAGACTGGCACCTTTCACCTAGAGCAAACAATCCCAGCTCTCACAACATCATCCCATCATTGGCAACAATACCAACCACGACTGCCACAATCACCAGTACACGTAAGGACATTGTGTGGCCGTCAGCAAACCCACATGACCTTGGATGCGGCGCAGTTTGGCGGCCAGGAGCCCAAGCCCGAGGACGAGATTATGCAGTTCTGCCAGCTAAACTACGGGGTGGATTTCCCCATCCTGGAAAAGCTTGAGGTAGGTTGGGTTGCGTGAGGTGGTGGTGTGGGCTCTGCCGGTTGCGCTGCCTTGCCTCTCCTCAGAGATTGACGCCAGCTTTGGGGTCACCGGGCGCCAGCAGCACAGCTGGTGGACAGGGGCCACACTGGAGCAGCAGTCTGTGTGTGCCAGTTCCAGTACTCAAGCTGCGCTGATGCTCATACTGGACTGATCACCATGATGCGTGACTGTCGCTCCTTACTGTGACTGTCGCCCACTGCCCCGTACCTGCTCACCTGATACTCCTTTGTCACAGGTGAACGGTGACAACACGCACCCCATGTACCAGTGGCTCAAGGCGCAGAAGAAGTCACTCTTCATGTCGCGTATCAAGTGAGTGACAGAGATGGAGGCTTACTGTGTGACATCACAGAGTAAAAGTTGGCACACATGCCAAGAACTCAATCCTTGGGTGACAAGCTGGTCACAAAATGCACGCAAGTAATCATGGACATAGTGATGGTGGTGCCAACGCTTATGGGTGTTGGCCACCGATCATGTCCAGGTGGCGATGTTGATGAAGCATAGTCCTGGGGTTTGATCACCAACGCATTGGATTAGCAATTGGTTGTGCTGGCATGCTGCTCTCCAGCCCTGCTGGGATTGTTAATGCAGAAGGCCTCTGTGGGTGCTTGCCTGCACGCTGGCATGTTTGCATGATGTACTGCAATGGGTTATCCACCAGAAGTTCGACTGTCTGTTTCTGTTGCTGCATCCTTGTGCTTTGCAGGTGGAACTTCGAGAAGGTGGGTGGAGGCACTGGGAATGACACTGTATGGCACATCATTGGTGTCAGTATATGGGCTGCGCAGTTCCCAAATGCTTGCCAGCTGCGCAAGCACCTGGTGATCATCACCCATTCTAGCATGAGTCTTCAATTGAGTGTGACCGGGGTAGCTGTGTAATCCCGTGGCCAAGGCCCGTGTAACCCAATGGCCAAGGCACTGACCCCCCACACATGTGCAGAAAACTTCAGGCACAGTCAATCACAACTCTCAGACGGCCAGGTGTTCTTAGAAGGCCTGATCAAAGGCGTTCAGCGTGGCTTTGCTTTGCCCGCAGTTCCTCGTTGGGCGTGACGGACAGGTGGACCAGCGCTACGCGTCCACATGGTCGTCATCCATCGAGTCAGACGTGGTCAGGCTGCTCAACCAGCCCAAGCCTGAAGCTGCTGCGGAGCAGCCTGCCGAGGTGCAGAGTGATCTGTAGACATCGTTACGAGGCGTGGGACACGGGGGGGGGTATGAGGCACACGACCCCCGGCACACACCAAGGCCACAGCCTCAGGGAGTCCACTTCCAGTGCGTGTACAGCTGCTCTGGACATCTCAGGTCATTACGTCCGACTTGTGCTTGAAGAGCTGAGCGAGGTGCAACGCATGCAGGTTGAAATGAAGATAAAAAGAGTGTTGGGTTGGGAGGATCATGTCACATGTGCAATATGGAGTGGCCTGGGGACAGTTGAATCAGGCAGGCGTTGCGGAATTGTCTGGACAGCGTCAGTGGATGACTGGCTGTCATTTTCACGCCTTGCGCTGCTGATTTGCACCTGGTGTGTTAGCGTATGTAGAGACACTTGGTTGCACTGGGTGCACATCATCACTGTTGGTCACAAGTCTTCGAGTTGAATTTTTACACAACACGACGGTTTTCCTGCCTGACAGCCACTTGCGAAGATGATTTGATTCTTGAGGTCTGGGCTGGCCATGTACGACCACAATTGAAGGGAATGGGTACTGAAAGAAGCAGCCACGTCTGTAGCCTGTGACCAGCATAGTTAGCTTGGAAATCTATTCCAGCTCCAAGTCATAATGCACTAGGATGTCAAAGGTCGCTGAAAGTGCAAATTGATGAGCGATGACATGCAAAAGATGCAACGCAATTGCTTGCTATGCTTGAAAGCATAGCAGCATGTGGCTTGTAGCCACGGCACGTGGCTTGTCTACAAATGCAGACAAAACGTATCAACAAATGTACAGACAAACAAAGGGTTTCGCAGCGCCCATTGACAAAGCCAAAGCATCGTCTGGCACCACGAGAACGCCAAGGAAGGAAGGTTGCAGCTCTCCTTGCACTGTGCGGTGAACATGGCCTGAGAAAGCTAGCACATGCCGCGCCGCTGCAGGCTTGATAGGGAAACAGATGGATTCGCTTGGTTCGGTGAAGGATAGGACTTGAATCCAAACCGTTCAATGTGACGTCAATAAATCAGTCACGCAGCACACACCGCACAGCTGGCATGGTCTTCACAAGCCGCCCGCTGTCATCGCCTCTCCCAGCGCGAGAGCTCGCCTAGCCTGCTCAAGCGGTCTCATCAGGCCGATTGACCTTTGAAGCGTCATGCTCTTCCTCATGACCGACTGTCGCATGCCGTTCTCCTGGTAGATGAGCGTCGCGCCCCGACTGCTGCGCATCATGTTGAGCAGGTGCTGAGGGATGGACTTGGTGCCTGGCGGCAGCTGGAGAGCTACCATGCCGATGCCGTGCTCCTCAACCTGCTCGCAGAGGATTGACTCCAAGGGACCTTCGCCCGCAACGGCTTTGTGAATAGGCGTCTGCAGGCCTGCGCAACGACAGACATTCCTTGGATGTGAATGAGGACACATTTATTCATTGACGATGTCCCACAGGTCACAGGATTCCACAGTGGCGATTGCACAGTCAGGTTGTAAGGTCGTGTTAGTTAAGATTAAACGAATCCAGGCTGCGTTACGTATCCGGGCGTGCGCTTGCGACATGCAGGGTGTTTACTTGTACTGTACTGCGTACTCGATGCAAGAAGGCGTTCACTCACTGAATGCAAGAGTGTGAAAGTTGTCCAGCAAGCATCTCGTGGCTGCTGCCTGTTGCCTTGTGACATGCGGGCTGGGCGCCACCTGGCTCAGCACCAGCCTGTCGCCTCGGCCGTGCTCCATGACGTGCTTGCACAGGTAGTTGACCATGTTCTTGGCATGTGGCTCAACCAGTGCCATGACGCGCATGCCGGGCCGTTGGGGTATCTGCGTTGGGAGGCAGGCGAAGGAAGAGTGGCGCTGCAGGACCCGGGTCCGGGCATGTCCACATACATTTCACGACCACTCCTGAAGCTAACATCGTTTGTTGCACTCAATGTGAAACTGGTAGCCAAAGTCCGACGACCAGTGACCTACCGTAAATTGCAAGCATGAAATGGGTGTAACCGCATGCGAATATATATACGGAACAACATGTCATAAGTTTGGCCACCTCGTGACGTCGTTTGTTGTCAAGTTTTGAGCGTATCCAAAGTCTAGTCAAACAGCGGAATGGGATGAACCGTGAGACAGAGATCAACGTGTTGATCAGTTTGGCCCACCTGCTTTGAGTTTAGCGTGACCACCACCACTGGTGTGCCTGCCAGCCTCTTGACCGCCGACAGCGTGACGCTGCTGGCCATGTAGCTGAACACGCTGCTGGTGAGCTGGATGCTGCCCATGACGACCAGCGGCCGCGCGTCGTGCTCGGTACCGATGTCGGCAACAACGCGCTCGATGCACTCCAGAAGACCGGCAGAGCGACGCACCTGGGTGCGCAAGGTCGCAAACAGCCTATCGTCGTAACTCTGAAAGTCGAGTTGAGTTCACAAAGCCAGGAAGGTAAGCAGCCAAACCAACGCATGCAGCAGGTAACCCCACGCAAAACAGTTTGACATTTCGATTGATCTTACGCCGGCAGCTGATGCAGAACAACGCTCTGCACATGCGACAGGTAGTCTTACGCCAAGAGCAGACAATTCTGCCACACCCACCACAACATGCGTCCTGACTTCAGCCATGCTGCGCATCGCACTGCGTTTGTGCAAAGCCAGCATGTCCTCGGCCGCGCTCTTCTGCATGTCCGTCGCCACGATGTTGACCAGCTGAATTGAATCGCGACCAGCACGTGCAAGGTTAGCGGCAGCGTTGACAACAGCTCCGGCGATTGGGTTGTTGGCCAAGAAGACGATGATCGGATGACCTGGCTTTTGCGCAGCCCGGTTGCCCGCGACCACGGTTGGCAGCTGCGAGCACATACACGTGCATCAGCAACGTCAAGCCTGCGAATTGAACGGATTCAAGGCTGCGCAGGTTATCATAGGCATCACCAAAAAAAACATCGACAGGGCTAGTGCAGGTTAGCGCGTGAGCGTTACCGTACCTCTGCCTGTCCTGCGTCTTGCGGAACCATCTTGAGCACCAGATCCCGGAAGGCTGGGTCGTGGTCCTGGGCTTGAAGCAACGGCAACAGAGCTTCCAGGGAGTTGTGCGTTGACAAGACACCGGGCGTCACTCTGCAAACACCAACACACTGCCGGGCGTCACAACTGCGAGCAGAACTCAGGCCGCACAGTTTTTTTGCCGATGATCTGCTTATCGCCATGATTTCGCATCAAAAGTTGGCAAGTCTCTGTCGGTTGTCAAGCTTCTGCATGATCGCAACAACGCGTCTATGATCATGTTGGTCGGCACGTTTTTGTCGCTTGCGTACGCACAAACCGCCCACGACAAAATCTGTTGTCACTTGTGCATGCGGCAATCGTCCACGGCTCCTTCTCTCACCTTCCCTCCACAGCCAGTGCGCGGCCCTTCTCATGCGCCCAGATGTCGGCCACGTCCAGCCCCACGTGCAGCAGGTGCCGTGTCAGTGACAGGCGAGGGCGGAAGATGGACAGGGAGGTCAGCTGGCCTGCGCAGCAAGCACCACATATCAACACCACACGAACATCACTTCAATGCGCGACAACGTACCGCTCCAACATCAGCAATACTCGAAGGCACGACAAGATCAGCTCCTCAGCCAGGCGGCCATCGCGGCACAACCTGTTAGGGAGCGAACGGCTACAACATCAAACAGTTGTTGTGGATGTTGATCCTGATAGCCGGCAGCAGCCCCTGCTTGCAAAATAAGGCCAGCGTCCTACTGATGGTGGTGGTGACAAAGCAGCTGCAGCTGCTTGCTCGCAAAAGCAGCTGGTGAATGATCTATGCGTGCTCACCTTTGAGCGTTGGCACATGCATGAGGTACCTGGACATGCCCAGCGCCAGCCCCCTGCTCCCAGGCAGGGTCCGCAGGCCCTCCACCAGGGAGATCAGGGGGCCTGCCACTAGCTCAGACTGGCGCAGCTCTCCCACCAGCCGCCCGGTCTCAGTGCCAGCCTGCATACACGCACATCATCATCACCTGAAGGGCCTGCAATTTGTTGATGTTCCATGTTGGTGCGCGCACTAGGCATCAGGGATGTGCTCCTCAAGTCATCTCCAATCACATGCAGCATCACATTGCGCGGTGCGCGGGACGTGTAACTCAGGGACAAATTACCCAAAACTCAACTCAATTAATCAGTCAATTAAAAAAATTAATCAGTCAATTAAAATAATCAATTAATCAATTAATCAATCAGTTGTGTACACTGCGATTGCTGTTGTGTGAGACACAGCGAGAAATGAACCTACATTTTGCATCGCCCAGCTAGAGCCTTGCCATACAGTTCACATTCCACCTCACACTCACACAACGTAACGGCTTGCTCAGAGAGGACCATACTTTGGCTGACGGTCATGGTCTTGCCAACTATGCCTATTGAATTGCAGCGCCAGCAAACACACCAGTAGCAGCAGAGATCAAATGGCTGTGCTCATTGTGCCTAGCGCTCTGGGCCATACACCGCTGACAGCCAAGATCATCAGATGAAACAGCAATGGCGTTTCATGGGTCAGGACGTTATCTGCATGTTCACTGGCTACGTGCATGCCCTCACCTTTCCTGTCTGGTGCAGCACCACACTATCGTACAGGCGAGCCGTGACTGCACTGTCCGCATGCAGCACCTCCATGACGCAGCTGGCCCTGAGCTTGTCCCGCAGGTGCATGGCGTGGGCCAGCTGGGCGATGTCCAGCACTCCGTCGCGTGTGAGCAGCCCGAGGTCACGCGCACGACGAGACACTATCCAACTGGAGGGCAAAGAATAGGAGGTATTCTAGGGCAGGGCAGTGAAAGGTCAGCCAGCGCCAAGGCAAGGCTTCTGGGCCTTTCCGCACATGGCTGCACTTGCATGTGCAGCACAAATCTCCTGGGCCGACCTTGCATTCACCATACAGCAACCTCGACTTGAGACACTGTGCTCAAGCTTCCTACACTAGTAAAACTTACAGAAACTTCAGTTTTGCACGCAAAATTCGGAAGCAAAACTCACTCAATTTTCTTTGACTCTAGCCTCTCCAGTACAGTGGTGGGCAGGGGCACCGGCGTGCCGTCCTCCCCCAGGGAGAAGGCCTCGCCTGCCCACGCCAACTGGCACATGGCCGCTCCGCTGCCCAGACCGCACAGACCAGGGTGCTGCAGGGCGCAGACACAGCAGGAACGAACAACTTCAAGCATAACACATGGGTTATACAATTGTTGAGAATGTTGTGGCTTTGAATGGAATGCAAAGGTTGACAATTCATATTCTGAAGGCAGTCACTGAGTGGTAGGCTGCGGGCCAGTGCCATCTTTTATGTCATTTGTCGGATAAACTACCACAAACCTGCGAGAACAGACCGAACTTGCTACAACTGCAAAGAAACCGTCTTACAAACCGTTAGTACGATGATAGGTGGTCAGGCCCTACCTGGCCGCTGGCTGTGGCTGCCAGGGAGGCCCCGGCCGTCCAGCTGGCCGCCAGGCTGCTCTCAGCTGCAAACAGAGCCTCGCTGGAGTCATAGCGGTATCCGGGGTGGCGGCCGCCCACAACAACAAGCACGTTGGACCGTACCAGCCTGTGCATGTGCACGAGCATGCGAGTACGCACTCGTGCAGTTGTGTTGTGTGCGTTTACTTTTGTGTCACGTGCCTGCTGTGATCGCATGTGTAGGTCACGTTCGATTCTAGCAGCCATGGCTCACACTGCGCAGTACCTGATTGTATCCTTTGCCTGCCACTTTGCTCTCCTCACTGCCCAGCTGCACGTGACCCGTTGCACTGAACCTGCTCTCCCACTTGCTCCACACTCGGCTTCGCACTGAGTCCCGTTCTCACAGTGGCGTTGGCGTGTACGAGATTAGGTTGCACAGCTTCTGCCCCTGGCCGCATGTCAAATTCAACCCACATCCGCTCACCCGTAGCACTGGTGCATGTGCAGCTCCTCGACCAGCTCCTCCTCCTGCTCCCCGCTCACATGCAGGACCACATGCAGCCGCTCGAGCGCGTCAGACCCGGCCAGGGACTGGGCCGACAGCACCAGCTGGCACAGGGCGCGGCCGCACAGGGTCAGGCCACCTATGCGCGCCGTGGCAGGCATGATGCCGGGCCTGGGAGCAGAATGCAACATGCAATAAGTGGGTGGGCAAAGGGCGCATGCACAAGCACACCCGTGCTCTGACCCCTGATAAGTGACAGCAGTGACACCACAAGGCAGCATGTGGAACAGCAAGAAACTCACAAGGTGGTCGTTCCATGGACAACCAACGGCATCTGAAACCTGGACCTTAACTTCCTCTGCAAGCTCCACCTCAACACTTGAAATATCAACT